>VTPC01001142.1:85736-246708 GCA_011009095.1 Ignelater luminosus
AAAAAAAGCCATAGGCGATCACACCCGTTTATACTCTAAGAGTGATAAAAAGGAAGCGCTTTAGCAACCGTAGCCAGCGTATCGGTGCAGCGTAGGGTGTTTGGGTCAGCCGTTCTATTTTGGGCGTTGCTATTAGATGGCGCCTTAATATTTTCATACTGTTATTGTTGTATTTGTTAAGTATATAACCAGTATGGAAGCGGGCAAGCATTGACTCTCATTATCCTCCACTGATGAGTCCAAACAAGGACGAAACGATCGTCTGGAGGTATGTTAGTCAATGCTTGCACGAATTTTTATTTGTGGGAAGACAATATGCATCTTTTGGGTGTTTTTCCTTTAATTATTTATGAGAGTCTATAAATTAAGCAACGCAGCGGAGCAAGAGCAGAACATAACTGCAACAGCTCTAGTTTCTGTAGTAACGCATACTATGCTTAAATTTCATTTTAAGATTTTATGTAATTTTTAAGAAAATAAATACCATAACAATATGTATGTCAAAAATTCGATTGTTTGTTATAAGAAGTTTTGCTTTTATATTTACTGTATCTAAACTATCTGTACATCTTGAGGCTTAACGTCTAAGGCCTGCCCTGTTAATAAGTAAGTATCAAAAATAAGAACTATTCTAAGCAATTTAACCTGCTGAGAATTCATTTGATTGAATCTCAAGGCCACCATGCAACTGCAAGCATGATTATCAGCTTGACATAGATGATATAAAGCCTTATAGATCACTCTAAATAAATACAAGTTCCCATAGGAGACACAGCTAGAATGCTGCAGATGACTTCCAAACCTCGTCAACTGTAGAATATTTTAATGCGAACCTTTGCTCAACAGTAATTTCATTCTGAAATCTGTACAACATACGGATATTCCTGTGCAAAAGTAACAGACTTAGAAAGTGTGTCAAAGAAACAGTTTATTAGTAAATTCCATAATGGTAAAAGACAAAACCTAACGAACACAGAAAAGCAAGTGCTACCAAGACTTACCTACTTTAAAAGCGCAGCAAGACAGAAGAATCGAATTGCATGAATTCGATCAATCAGGGCGTCGGTCGCCTAACGAGTGAATAATTAATTACAATCGTGCCAGTATTTGACAGACAATATGTTATGATCACCACTTGGTCTATAAGCCTATCTTTCTTTAGTTTGTCCTATTGCTATTACACCTATTAGGACCTGCTAGAGAGGTATTCGAACTGCTCTCTCGCACAGGGGGCACCAACCATTTGGAGGCTGAAAAAAATTGGCTCGAAATATTAACTTTTCTGATGTTATGAAGACTTTCGCTAGACAAAAAGCAAGAAAAGTCAATCTATCTTAAAATCCTAAAGAATTATACTTTTCGTACAGCCGAAAAATTCTTTTACCATTTATAAGAGCGCATTGAAAATCTGGCACAGGGCGCCGATTGACTTAGAGGTGGGCCCGACACCTATTAACCACAGTTTTTGCCGCCTTTTGAAAAACAGAATATGTATATTAGAATGTTTGTCACGTTACACGCATTGCATCGTTGTTATGAAGGTTCCATAATCTTATGCTTTTTAAAAACTAAGTTAAAATTAGTTGTTAATAAAAAATAATATTTCAGCAGGAGGTTAACTAAATTGCTAAATGCAGGACAATGACATTTGCAATTGACAAATGCCAGAAAACAAATACGTATTAATTGTTGAAATAAATCAACAAGGCGGCACATCAAAATTACATTCCATAGCCAACTATTAATTAAAACAACCTAAGGATTCTACACAAACTGTTTGAGTAAAGAATGATCTTAAACAAGTTTTTTGCGTTGTTTTCTTGCAGAGATATAAACTTACAACATAAAAAACTTCGTTGTTTATATACATAAATGTAATTCAATAAATAAAAAGGTTTTTGGAAGAATACAATAAACAACAATACTGTGTCTGTGCGTTCCTTACACTCGTTATGTGTGCAAACTGTTCCTGTTTATATCATCAAAATTATTTCTAGTACTTCAGGCGTTAATTTACCCATTATCAAAAATTTTAGAGAACAATATACCGGATGTTCATGCTGTAACTGATTATAAAAGAATATTTAGTTAATTATTCTATTGTTTTCTGATAACAAAATCGTAAAGTTAATTAATCAAAGTATAATTACTAATAAATCTTTTAGTTGCATTCTTTAACGTAACTTCATGCTAATGTGTTCCAGCAAAGGATTTTTGCTTAGGTTATATATATATAAAACAGTTTTAGTGTAGGCAATAGAAGAAAATCTTTTCTGTTCAGTATTTTACATTAAAATATATATTTTTAAAGGTTAAAGGTTTATATTTAGTTTAGCTAACGGAAATCCTAACGGAAATGCAAAATTATCCAGTAAATATTTGCATAGTGTTGCAATTCTTGCCCAGAATAGAAAAATGAATATAAATGTCTAATAACCTTGCAGCAACTTAAATCATTTTGTTATTTTTTATCCATCCTTCTCTCTATATATTTTAATGGAAGAGATAGGGGTAAATGCTCCCGAGTGATTTATTGGACGTTGTGGAAGCAATACAAATAAGATTATCATTTATTAGTCCTCCTAGAATTCTAAAATAAATAGAAATTCTATACATCGAGGCAGCAAGGGGTTTTATTCTTTATGGTAGCGGAGTAATAAGATAAGAAGTTTCTACGCCAATGTAATTACTACAAGAACCGGTCAATCTATTCCTGAAAGGTAGAAGCGAAAGATATTAACTCACGCAATTTTTTTCTTCCTGTTCAACACTGAATTATAACCTACAGCTATGATTATAACAAAGTTACTCGCAGCAGTTTAAAATCGCCAAGAATGAAAGAAATAAAAATTAAATTTAAATTCTAAGAAAGTTATATTAGTTAATTGTTTGAACTTTTCCTTCCGTTTTAATAATGAAATAACGATATAAAACGATTACATTTATTACATTAAAAAAACAAATTTAGGTAGGCAAGGATTTTCTGGCAAACTTCGAAGAATTCGGTGTTTAAAAGACTTCTATTGGTTTTAACAGAGTAAGTCTTTTAAACCATTTTCCCCGATTTCTCTAAATTAGGATAGAAAGGCGAAAGACTAAAGCCACTTTAATTACCAATTAATCCTTTCAGAATAAATTCATGTAGTATTGTAAAGAATAACAAACGGATTGTGAATGAAAATTTAACTTTCGTACCAAATCAATTAAGTAAATTCTACAAAAATATGGAAGCCAAAGAAATAATGAATAAAAATACAAGATAACAAACAATTACCAAAGACTTATAAAGCATTTAAAATTGATTGTCAAATTCTAAAATATGAAAGGCAGCTCTCTAGAAATATTTTATATAAAAAATGAAGTAGACACCATAAACATAGATAACCTAAAGATTGTATATTGCAAATTAATAAAATGAAAGAAATAAAGATTGTTTATCAATTTTAAAATTAAAACATTGATAAATGAAAATTAAAGACTCCTCGTGCAATATTTATCATGTTATAATTAGTGCAATAAATTAATAAATATCAGTAATATAATTACCAGTCATGTGCATTCAAATTACATTTTAAAAATAATCTTAAATTTAAATATTTCCAGTAATGTCTTGATTATTCGTTATGTGAAAAATTTCTACAATTTTAAAACAATTACTATTATTATTAATGTTTTTTCCATTACCCGAAGAAGATTAAATTTATGTTGTTCTTCTTCCTGTATCTTACATATAATTTCATATCAGTTTTAATAATTAATTAACGTTAATGTAGTCAGTATAGTTGTTACTTTTCGTAAATATGATTTTACATTAATTTCAATATAATAAATGGTTAAATTGCAAGACCTAGTATTCTCGAAATTAATTAATTGTTTAAGCCAAAAATTCATAGATTTTATCACAAGAAAATTAATTTGGATCAAAGCGCATCTACTTCCTTTGCAGTACAGTAGTGGATCACGGTTGGATCAAATCATCGTTACACATACTATATGTCTTAAAATATGTCATAAAACTCTGACTCACATATGTAGTACGGTTAAAAAATAAATTAATACTGTTAACGCAAAAAAAAATGTTTTGAAACCTCTGGAAACGTCGATTTGTTACTGAAAATTTAAAAAAGTAAAATCGAATAACTTAACAAAAACTCCAGCACCATGTTAATGTAAATTACCTATTATACAGCGAGAATTAATCAGAATGTTAATAAAACGTAGCTGAAATTCTTGTAAAATATTCAAGGAACATAGCAGAAACTGCAATAAGAACAAGAACTTGCTACCATTACAGTCACGTTCCGCGTAGGAATAGCATTTATTTATGATAATACTAATTGTCTCGTCTTTTGGTTTTTATTTTTTCCTAGGGAGTTGTATAATAATATAACGAAGGGTCTCGAGACCTTTATGTAATTTATTGTTACTATTACTTTTATAATTTCTGAATATAACCTTATAAAATGAGAAAAGTGAATGTTCCAGTTAGAAGATATTCAAAACGGTTTCGTTTACATTTTTAGTACATTTAGGAGTATTATTTTTTCAGTGTGAATTTGTGGAATTTTCTTAAAGTAACTTACATTTAGAAAATTTAATGATCAAGTTAATATTTAGATTAAAACGCAGAAGCACTTTCAGACAATTAAGTAAAATAGAGCTGAAAAACCAAGCAAATGCAACCAAAAACGGATGGTGCTTTTATATTACGAAAGGGCAACATAAATAGCTACATTTTTTAATTTTCCATTTCCTCTTCTTAACCTAAATACTCTGTTCTAACCCGCAAATCACCTTAATCTAGTCTTTCGTGCTGTTTCAACAGTGATTGAAATAAGATTTAATATAATTTAGCGATAACAAATGTCAGTAAAACCATAAAATTTCTTTATATTGACGTAAAAGAGGAAAGTTGAAATAGTTCTTTTCCAAAACAGTAGTCTGAATTAGAAGCTGCATTGTTTCACGAGTCGAAGAACTCCCTTAACTTCTCTAATCCGAAATCATCTGTAAGTCAAACAATCTTTCTGAAAAGACATTCCACTCGACAGTGTAACTATTTCTACCCAAAGAAAATACGATATCGAATGACTACTAAAAGCTTTATAGAAGACAGACAGACCCAATTGTGTTAAGAGATCATTAAGAGCGTTTCTGCAGATCTTTTCCCTATCTTTGTAACCTTAATGACCGCAGCCTCAGGGGAAAATTCTGGAAGCTGTCTTTTTAGGTTCTACCTCCATTACACACGGCTTTTTTAACTTTTTCTATCCAACGCTTGTACAATAGATTCATTTTTCAATTATTCTATTATGGATCTCCTCACTTCCTCGCATCCTCCAATCATATCTTTCAAATACATCTTTTCCTATTAGCTCAATATCTAGGTACGTGTTCTTCTTCTTCTCTTATTATCAACAGGTGTCTGTTTTTCTTCAGGTTTCTCTTCTTACGGTGTTTCTATTGATGAGGACTGCCAGCTATCCGTCCATCATTTACTCGGTCTTCCAGGGTTTCTTTTCCCTTGTGGTTTCATATCTCTAGTTATTTTATTTTTATCAGTCTATTTATCTTCTGCTCGGCTGATATGGTTATTTCATTCTGATCTGTTTTTACGATATCTTGTACTCCCCATTCTTCTCTTATTAATTTGTTTCGAACTTTATCTAGTCTCCCACTATCATTCTTAGGATGTTCATTTCCGTAGTGCGTTGCAGTTGTTTCGTTCTGGTTGTCTCTGCTCACGTTTCGGAGGCATATGTCAAAACTGGTCTTACATTTGTTTTATAGATCCTTACTTTGCTCTCGGTGCTGAGATATTTGTTTTTCTGCAAAACATCTCTAAGACATCCAGACATTTTAGCTTCCTTCATTACCTATCGTCTGACTTCTGTATATAGTTGCCGATCACTCGATATTTCTGCTCCCAGATAGATGAAGCTCAGTACTCGTTCTATTCCCTTGTTTTCTATGATTAATTTACGTCGACATGGTTCTTTAGATATCATCATTGATTTGGTTTTAGTTGTCGATATGAGCATGTTATACTTTTTGCTCTCTATATTGAACCTTTGAAGGTTGTCCTCTGTATTTGCGATGAGGACCGCGTCGTCGGCATAGCATTTTGCCCGTATTATCCTATTTCCTATCTTGTATCCGATTAGTTCGTCTAGTTTGCTTATTATTGTGTCCATAACTGTATTAAATAAAACTGGACTCAACGAGTCTCCTTGTCTGATACCTGTATTAGTTATTTGGTATCTCGTCCGTTATTTCTCCTCCCACTTGTAGTCTCGTTGTCGTTCCCGTGTTCATTTCGTGAATTAATTTGATGAGTTGAGTGGTATGTTATTCTGGTCAGGAGCGATACTACATCATTTAATCTTACCCGATCGAATGCCTTTTGCAAATCAATGAAACACATAAAGGCTGATGAGTTGAATTCGATCGCTTTTTCAGAGATCTGCCTCATTATGAATATCGCGTCTGTCGTCGAACGATTTTTCCGGAATCCTTGCTGCTCTTCCCTTATTTGTAGATACGAATCTAATCTATTTAAGATTATTTTAATTGTTAATTTTGGGGAGCTCCTTAAGAGTGTGATACCACGGTAGTTATTGGGGTTGTCCTCATTCCCCCTTTTTGAATATCGGAATTGTCGTATTTGTTTTCCATTCTCATGGGTTTTTGCCGTCGCCATGATGATGTTATACAGCTTTACCAGTTCGTCCTGTAGATGGTCTCCTCCGTACTTAATAAATTCATTTGTTATATTGTCGATTCCCGGCGCCTTCCTGTTCATCAATCTTTTTATTTATTGCACTTGGCAATTATTAGTTCGTGACCAAAGCTAACCCAGACTTGTACAGACATAAAATGGGAGTCGCCAAATGGTATACCATGAAAATAGGTTACGCAAGCAATAAAATTGAAAAACGCAGGTAAAGAAGATATTTTAGTAGTTTTCTACGTGTTTGCTTTATTGTTCAAAAATTCATTTTTTCAAGGTGGAGATACCATGCCAAAGACAAGTACTTTTACCATAACAAAATCTCTCAATACGCTTTTTTGGTGCTGAATATCGTAAGTACCAACAAGTGCAAAACAAAACCCAAATCTTTGTTCAGGTAGCAAATATAAAAAAAAATCAAGATTATGTTAGAATTTATAACATGATGCATTGATGTACTGTAGAATTGTTTTAGACCTAGCCATTAACCACGAGCATTAACAACATCTACAAACTTTGTTACTCCTGTTTACTTTTCATTTGCGTATTTTCAAACTGCAAATTAAAACAAAACAGAATATAATAGACAAATTAAATCAGAAAATATTATAAACAAAAAAAAAGATGTGCGTAAGAAGTGCAACGTCCATAAAAATTGATATGGTCGAAAGGATTTTACATTCCACATTTCTTAAAATTACAAGAATGTTTTCTTGTTTTAAATAAAATAAATACAAATAAAAGTCTTAATTGGATAAATAGAATTACTAATGAACTAATACGCCAAAAAAAATATACAAACAGTACGCCGACCTCTCCTACAGGATGTTTAGGTAATTTAAACACCCCCTCAAGCGTAAACGTAACGCATATATCACACTTAGTATACATACTAATAGCAACAAAGTAAAACACCCACTTCACACTGCGACTATTGATGGAGGGAGGAGTAATTATTTTACATAATTACAGATTATAATTGCTTCCTAATAACTTAATTGTAATTAACACAAGTCTCTGAATTGTAGCCAGCAAAATTAATTATTACCAACATAATATACATGGCGACAAATTTGGAGTACAAACCATGTGGTCAAAGAATAAGAATCGAGGTCAACAATGATGCTTTAGTCAGACAGTTATTACCATATACGTAAATGCACAATTTGAAAATATTATCATAACAATGATGTAAATCACACCCAACAGATCGGAAATTTGCAACTTCATGTTGTGAGTACTTTCTAAATTTGTAGTTAGTTCAAAACTAGTCATTTTTTCATATCAGATGTAGAATAATAGATCCCACTCAATGTTGCAAACGGCAATTTTAAATAGACCGTGACATAATTTATGGAAAACAATAACAAGAGACATTATAATACGCAGGAAGTTAACTAGGTAATGTGTTCTACTACTAGCATAATTTTATTGTTTCATTACATACTTTTTTTTAAATCTTAACCTGATTCTACAATACTTGTAAATCGTTACTAACTGTTTGATAAATGTATCAAAACCCAGAACGAGAATGTTTTCATTTGTTTATTTGTGATTAGATTACGAATTTTGAGAAAAATTACATCACGTATGAATAATGTTGTCAAGAATGCCTTAGTGGGCGAACATCTGCTGTATGCTACTAACATACCTATGTATGTGTATGTCATCCAGAAACAAAAACAAGCAAAATACGCGATTAATTTTAATCAGCTATTCTTATTTAAAAAGTTATGACTTTTATAGTTTATAAACAAGAATGTAACTAAAAAAATATTTAGAAGTGAATAACCCCGTCAGCCGTGATTCTTGTTTGCGAAAAGAATAATGTATATTGACAAAAGTACTCGAAAAGTCACATGCATCGACATAAGATATTTAGGGACTTTTTGCAACTAAACTAATTTTTAAATAAGAAAATGAAACAGTGAAAATGTCGGCTTTTCGTATGGTTCAAGCCATAGTCGCAGGCAGAATTTTGCAGGGGAGTAAATATTTAGTTGTATTCACGCAGGTCCATACCCAATCGGTGTAGTTGCTTGGTTAACATTCTATACTTCTAGGCCCGAAATCTGAATTTCCAAACCAAACGATCCCATTTAAGATTATCTGTGGCTTTCCTTAGTCGCACAGATGAATACCGGAGCAGTAGCTTCTAGGATTTGAGTTCTTATTGCACATTTACTTTTGCCCTTCCCAGAAATTCCCATTCTTGAATGCGGTGGAATCCCGAGCTACTCCTCAAGCTGCCTGTACCAAAGTGGGAAAACGAAGCACAAAGGCTTTTCTTCCTTTCCGAATTGCTTTATCGATTTCGGTGTCTTATTTATATTTTTCACAGTATCACTGTTGCCAGCTTAAAGTAAAGTTAACCACATTTAACCTGTTACTCGAAAACACTGCTGTACAATCTCGTTGTTTGCGCTGCATCAATGCTTTTATTCTTGTAAGTAAGTTTCTGTCGTCCGAAATCAATCTTTAATATTGTTTTGTTCCGTTTCCTGTTTTAAAATCCAGAAATGACTAGAAAAGAAAGTTCCAGTGTCCGACCTGACCTCTGATGTATACCAGACAGACTTGTTCCTTCGGGATCACCTTACCCTCGAAAGCAACGCTAAACCTCTCTTCTGATTTCTGAATTCTGGATCCTGTTGATACTTTGGTCAAACTAAAATTTAAAGCTGTTGAGAAATTATTTGTAAGATAAAAACAAACAAGTTGTGCTAATTTCTAAAAATAACAATTGCCTGGCGTATACGATAATTTCCTCGAAAAGAAGTATTTTCGGTCAGAGGTTGTCTGACTCAAATATTAAACGTACTTTGCCTCTTTTGCCAAAATCCAACTGTTTTCTAGATTTCTGGAGAAAACCTCCACCTAGAGAGGAGCAATCCCCTTGCACCTACCTCGCAACGCGTATGGCCCAACGGTTTGTTTGACTTTTAAAACATAAATTCTTCGTGCGAGGCCGATCTATCTAATACGGTATCAGTAAGTACCTTGCTCGCTATCTCAAAACATCCTCTAGCTCGGTACTTACCGAAGGCGTCTAACGTATAGATAGCGACGTTCGTACCTTCGTATAGTAATTTAATTTCGTTTTGCTGGACATCATTTGAATCTAATTATAATGACTACATACTTTTAACAGGCATTAATCACGGCTATCGGGATCATTCTTTCAAGAATAAGAATTTCGACTACCGAGACTATATCCAATGCCAACAATAAGACTAAATTTATTTGTCTTCGAAAACTTTTCGATCTAGTGATATCACTGCAAAGTACACGTTTTTTGTACGTATAGTTTTTCATTTAAAATTTATAAAGGTATTTTAAGACTTTTCTCAGCATAATATTTTTAAATTTGTATCCGCTGCAATATCAATCTTTTTATTACTTAAATTTCGTTCATTTTCAAGAGAAAGCTTACGTAGACAAATGGACGTAAACAAGCAGCTACTACATTGGACAAGGTTAGCTTAGAAAATAAAGGCGGCAACCTGTCTGATCCGTTTTTTGAATTATCGTCCTGTTTAGATAAGAAAACATGCACAGGATGATTTTATAAATCAAGGAGGATGCAACAGTCGTCAAAATCATCAATACCGAATATGCACGGGTTTAGGTGAAGCTTGGCCTAGTCTCCAGTCAAGATAGTATTGAACCAGATATCGATGGGGTGTTGTTCTTGGGTACTTGAGAGTGGTTTTGTTAATGTTGTAATGTAGTTTTTTGGTGCTTTATTCTATTTGATTAGGTCGCCTTTGAATGCTAACAACCCTGTGTCGTTTGATTTTATAAGTAGCTAGTTCAAAGTGATATTGATGATATGGTTAGTCAATCTTGGATACACATCGGTATATTTGGCACCGACACTGGAAATTTTTCGTAGACTTTTGCGATATATAAATAAACTATTGTTCGTTCTTTGGTGCTGGACTTATAATTTGTGAGATCTTGTGAATAAACAAAGGTAGCATTATATCTTTATCCCGTCATCTCACAAAGTGACCTCCGGAAGAAGTAGTAAATATGTACTGTATGCAGTTCGAGAAGGTAACTGTCAATTCAATTTTTGAATAATAACATATTTAGTTGCATTTTTAAATTGTCAGAATTCACTATTGCGTAAGATGGAAAGGTATTCATTTTGAATATTTAAAAATCACAAGCAAATTGTAAAGCCATTTTGTTTATCATACAACATCAAATTATTTGGTCATGTACCCTGTTTCCTATTTAGGGTCGA
This sequence comes from Ignelater luminosus, assembly GCA_011009095.1. NCBI lineage: Eukaryota > Metazoa > Arthropoda > Insecta > Coleoptera > Elateridae > Ignelater > Ignelater luminosus. The sequence goes on from VTPC01001142.1 coordinate 96,719, forward strand.
ATCAGGAACACTGTATTTTATTTTACGTCCCTGACGCCCTTAGAAAGTCTTATTCTTCTCCAGTCGAATTTAGTTTGGTCGTTTATTATATTTTAATAGCTTTACTTGACCTTGAGATAATGATGGTAAATTATCACGTGAATTCCAAACTGAGCTGCTGCAAGTACATTTTATTCTAAAAGGGTATATTAGAGCTACTTCTTCGTCCTTTTCCCATTACAGATTACGAGGGTGGTCTGAAAAGTTTCCGACCTCAACGTGAAGATGGCAGCACTCGTAAATAAAAGCTACTGAATTTCGTTGTTCATCTGTTGACAGTTACTCACCAAAGTTTCAGCCATTTTGGACGCGCAGTTTTTATGTAACAGTCGTTTGAGTGAGTTGATGTGAGTTTTTTTGTGAAAATGGACAAAATCGAGTATCGAGCTGTCATTAAATATTTGTTTTTGAAAGGCAATACGCCTTCGCAAATAAAAGATGAGTTGGATTCTGTGTATGGGGACTCTGCACCATCATTTACCACAGTGAAATTTTGGGCTGCTGAATTTAAACGTGGCCGTAAGAGCTTGGGAGACGATGAACGTTCGGGACGTCCAAAAACTGCAACTACCGACGAAAACATCGCCAAAGTTCACCAAATGGTGCTAGACGACCGCCGAATTAAAGTGCGAGAGATAGCAGAGGTTATGAACATGTCAAAAGAACGTGTTTGTCACATATTAAATCAACATCTAGGCATGAGAAAGCTGTCCGCGCGTTGGGTGCCGCGTTTGCTCACGTTAGACCAAAAACGTGTTCGAATGAATATTTCCAACGCTCTTTTGGCGCAGTTTAGGCGAGATAAATCCGAGTTTTGGCGCCGATTAATTACTGTAGATGAAACTTGGATACACCATTATACGCCCGAAATAAAATACAGTCCAAACAGTGGACTGCAAAGGGGGAACCGGCTCCAAAAAAAGCAAAAACTGTTTTTTCGGCTGGGAAAGTGATGGCGACTGTTTTTTGGGATAGTCATGGGGTTATTTTAATCGATTATCTTCAAAAAGGAAAAACCATTACAGGAGCATACTATGCATCATTACTTGACAAGCTGAAGGCAGAACTTGCGAAAAAACGGCCACATTTGCAGAAAAAGAAAATCCTGTTTCACCAAGACAACGCACCGTCTCACATATCAGCGGTTGCCATGGCGAAAATCCACGAATTACAGTTTGAACTGCTTGACCATCCGCCTTACTTACCAGATCTAGCCCCAAGCGACTTCTTTTTGTTCCCTCATCTAAAAATTGCGCTCGGAGGACAAAGATTTTCGTCAAATGAAGAGGCAATCACCTTCGTGAACAATTATTTTGCAGAGAAAAATGCCGAGTACTATTTGGACGGGTTACAGAGATGGGAGCATCGCTGGGAGAAGTGTATAGAGTTACAAGGAGACTATGTTGAAAAATAAAAAAAAATTTTCAGAAAAAATGTCTTGCATCCTTGTTAGGTCGGAAACTTTTCAGACCACCCTCGTATTATCCTTAACAACGTCACATAATACTATCTACTTCAATGTATTGATGATTGGCACACTCAATTGAGCATTGTGTTATTTATCACTGTATTATTTTAGAGTCCATCTACTTGCAATTATTAAATTAATATTTTTCGCCTTTACTTTATTCTAGTTTAAAAAATAAATTAATAAAGATATTACAGAAGCTTGCAGCTGAAACTGAAAAAATATTTCTAAGTAAATGTTTCCCTTTTCTTGCCGTAAACTCTTATTAAGATCTGCAAATTAAATACTTGAAATACTTTTACAGTCTAAAAGATTGATTTACCTCAAGTTTCCAGTTACAGTATGAATCTAATTTTATTCCATTTAATTCATATTTCATATAAATGAAACGTTTGAAGTCGTCTAACCAGAACATTTTTCAAGTTTTGAAGTTTATTTGCATTACGCACTTCAAGTCGACCAAACCAAGCGTCCTAAACAAATACAAAACCTGCTGATTTTCATATATGTTCAGCCCTGAGGATGTCAGAAACATCTTTTTTGAATTAAACTTCTCCATCATTATTTTTCCAAACTATTAAAACTGAATTCTTACTTATACAATACGAAGTCATCAACTTTCTTCAAGTGTGTTACCTACAAATATTTAAAAACAAGAGAAGCATTTCTCAAAAATCCTCCTATAGTATATTATACTAACAAAAATTCTACTTTAAATTCCTTCACTAAATCTAAAAATAACCAAGACACGTCCAGCAAACCGTGACCCAACAAGTGCATCCATTCATAAATTTACACAAATTTACGAAAATTATGTAAGAAAAAAGCAGACTGGACGCACTGGACACATCTGGAATATACCCTTGAAATACGTTACATACGCTTAAAAAAGAGAGACAAAAATATCTCAATCTCAAAGTTCTTTGGCCTTAACAAATGAAATCATTTAGATTTAATTTTATATTAATTTAAAATTCGTACCGGCTATACCACTATAAGCATGAAAAATGAATGTTATAGAAATGCGTTAAAACACGCAAAGCTTTTTATTTTAAAAGTTTGTTAAAATAAATAATATGGAAGAACGTTTAGTAGTGAAAGGAAAGAGAATTAAAATTTAAGTCGTTTATCTTGGACAGGTGCAATTTTTATTTTAAGTTCCTTGATATTATTTGGAGGTTGAATATGCAAAGATTTATTTTATTTTTATTTGTCAGTATAGGCACGGAGTATTAAAATAACTGTTGACATACATAATTCTAGAGTCAACAGAATGTTTGGCTTAACCGAACACAAGTAAAAAAAACTTTGAAGCCATAAAAACCTTCTTGTTTTCCAAACAGAGACATGAAAGATAAAGGTTATAGGCGCTTCCAATAGACATGAAGAAAATTAACTCTTCTGGTACGTGCCCAAACTCTCTACAAATCAAGCAAGGTCTAATTAGATTTAATGTATCTCTACTCCATTCAACTTGACCATCTCTTTAACCTACCATTTCCAAGCGCAACACGCGAATCGACAAGAAACTCATGGAAGTCATGAAACAGTATATCTTTGAACAGACAACAGCAACAAATAATTGATCAAAATTAGCAACGAGATACAGATTTCGAGCAGATGCTCAAGAATGTACCCAAATTCCAGTTTCCGAGTTCTTCAAATAATTTGGGAGAAAACATTTTATTGAGGTTAGATCACGAACTTTCATAACTAAACAATGAAATTCCAAATGCAGAAGTTATTATAGTAAGTTCTAGATTTTCAGAAGCAACAATTTTTGTGTATGTAATTTTACAAGGTAACCATAGAACTAAAACATCTGGAAATGCAAAGCATAACCACAACAAACTACGTTTTGTTCTTTCGGAGGCTATTCTGACCATGTTCCTGAGGTGATATCAAGAAACTAAAAGTTTACGTATCTCTTATTTTAATTTTTTTCAAATTTCAGCGGCCATTTTGACCCTGTTTCGAAAGAGATATCAAAGAACGAACACGCCACGTGTTCTTTAGTTTTTAATGTAAAATCCAAATGTGAAGTCAGAATTTGGAAATTTAACAAAAATATGGACAGACAGACTTCGCAAATTCAGTAACCACTGAAAAGGTACAAAAATCTCCGTCATGATTAATGAAAGATGTAAACGCGTAGCTGATCGTGCTGAGTAACAGTTACAAGGTTATTCCCTAACTTGCAATTTTTAATTTTGTCAGATGCATGTCTTTTTTATATTTTTTTTTTATAAAGTAAAAAACTAATAGAACGCAACCAACGTCTTCTATTAAGAAACTTTTTTTTCCAGAATCACTGCTTAATTGTAGTTTGACGTCTTTCAAGAGCATAACAGCTGACAGTTACCAGCAATTGAGCTCTATCAATCATTAGAAGGAAGTACATATATTTGTTCGATTTGTTATTAAGTAGAAGTAAATTAATACTCATTGATGATAAGTTTCGTTATTGCAGGCTTTTCTCCTGGTTACCATTCGGCATTCTAATGATTTATGCTGATGTGAACAAATCAATATGTCGGGCAACAGCTACTAATTCTATGTTGACGTTCAATTCTGCGACTGCCACGATATACCGTAACAAAAATAGTGTAAGTTATCGGTATGTTTCAGAATGTGCAATCAACAGTGTTCAGTGCATATCACTAAGGACCTCATTCTTTCAATTAGAAAATCGCTTCCATTTGCTGTGTCAATACAAAAAAAGAGCTGGACAGGGTTATGTATAGAAAATAACATCTTTGATAAGATACTTCACTATTAGTTATTGTATTGTTTCCCGATATGTACATATCCAAAATAGATAATTCGATGTGTTCTAGATTTTGATATCCTTCCACCATCAGTTTGAATCTCTCTATCGACTGATTAATAGAATTGCTTTAGGAATCGAATCATAAATTTGTAATTAGTAGTAATGTTTGGCGCTCAAATTGAGGCCTTCATATTTTAACTATCTGGAGTTTTCAATTTTAAAAGCAGTGATTTTAATGAAGATGCAGTCTTCTGTTGGTATACGCAAAGATCAATTTGAGATTGGCAACAATAAAAGAGAGATGTCCACAGATTTTAGTTTTTATACAAATATACAAGTCCATAACTTTCAAATTTGAAATGAAACATTTTTAGACATTTATCGACTTGATCTCAGTATACGTCAGTTTTGGAATTCAGCCCTCATTTTCTAAATAAATCCTGTCAATTTTGTTTCCACTGTCGAAGATTCGTTGTTGAATAGATGACTTTTTCAGAAAAATCTGTTTTTTTCTTGGTTTGTGGAAATCGTGTCGTCTAGGAAAGGAAGCCGTTTCCAGGTTAGACTAGAGCGCTTGCCGGAGAATTCTTTCATTGAAATAATCAAGTTTGCTTTTTCTTCAAATATTATCAATTTTTACTGCAAACCATCAAAGCCTTCTTTTAATACTCTTCTAGATATTAACTTGGTAAATCGAGTTTGTGATGTCTATTTGGTTCGTAGACAAGCAGTTCTCGTTTATCATCGGTGAATTCAGTATTCTTTTCTTCTTATTATTGCTTATTAATATTGCAACGCGGTATTTTAGTAGCTCATATACAAGTGCCAAGCATATGTAACTGTTATACATATTTACATAAAATGTAAAGTGAGGTAAAATATTTTGTAATTTTTATTGTTAATTAAAAATTATAGTTAGCCCTGACATACTAAAATTAAACGGCTTACATATTATATGACTCATTCACTTTGCAGTAAAAATATTAACCGAAAGAACATTCAGTTAGCTTGTTCTCCCTATATATATAAAAACTGCCAATACATAATGAAGCTACTTGAAAAGTTCAAAATGAATTCAAATAGCAAAAATTAGAATTGCCAATATTCGAATTTAAAAAATTTAATATTTCAAAACTCTCTTGCAATTTAAAGCAAGTTTTTTTTATTTCTTTGTGAATAACTTGGGAATTTCCATGTTATATTTTTATTGTATCTTATAGAGAGAAACCGCTACATTATTGATGTTTCTTTTTTCTTTCCTTTTATTTCTTTGAATACTTCGTCATCTCTACAGGTAAAAATTTTATTTCAACATATGCGCTTCATTCTAGCCCAAAGTATTATTATAAAAGCAGCTTGATCTCGTCGGTACACATATCACGAAAGCGTCAGGGATAATGATAGGGTTAACTTTGTCCTTAAACTGCAAAGAAATATGATCTTTACACCTCTTTAACGTAAGTGCAAAAATTGTAGTACGAGTCTCAACTAGAAACGCGAACAGGTAGAAAACAATTTCAAAACCAACTCATCTTATACGGGTTATTTTTAATGGAATAAAAGACATGCATAATTAAGCGCAGTACAAAGGTGTATCCGCAATCTATCACCAGTTCGTCTATACAACATTAAAAATTTATTATGTAAAGTTCAGTTAAAAGAACAGTTTTGCATTTTTTAGACTTTTAAAAATAGTACGAAGACCCTTAACCTTCGTTAACCCTAAAATTATTTTTAGTTCTACATAGAATAGATCTACGTATGCATTAAAAAAAAAAGCTTAAAAAACGAATTTCCGTTTACTTTCAGATGTTGATGAAGAAACGTGTTGAATGAAAGATATGCTGACGCAATAGATAAGTCTTTTTCTTTTTTGACTTTATGTTTGAGAGAAAGATGCACTAATAAATAAATAAATGCAACCCGAAATTACAATTTTTCATAATTCCGTCATCAGCCAGTAGTTAAGTAGTAACTAACTATAGATTTCATTGTGAGATAATGTGATAAAAACCATTGATAAGTATAATTAATGCAAGGGATGAGAAATACAAAAAATAATTTCAATTTATGATCGTCGAAAACTATCATAATTTTGTTTATACTTAATGTGTCAACTTTAAACTATGCAGCTTGAACAGTCCAATTTAAAAATAATCATTGTGGATTACCTTGGAAATTCGTGAATCATCTCTTATTAAGTATAGCAGAAATTGATAATATACACTGCAGAATTATCTCCATAAAATATTTTAAGCTATGACCAAAGCTTAAACTTATAATTTAATTAGAAATTAATGTTTGGAAAAAGCATTTTCGACATCTTTAACTGAAGATCGATGTTTTTTATTCATCACATCTTTAAAATTCTTGAGTAGTGGTTTGGTATTATCAATATAACACGCTTGCCAATGATTGCGGTTAACAAATTATATTTGGTTAAAATGTATTCCTCGAAACGTTGATTTATTACTTAATAAGACGCTCATAGAATCTGAAATATGTATACAGGATGATCTAACAAATATAAGCATGAATTTTCGGGCATATTGAGCCATTTTGAAATACCAAGGTATTTCTAGAAATTCGATCCAACGCAACGCTTCCAGTTCTACATCTGGTAGTTTCATCTAACTTCTTGGTGTTAATGATTCTGCTGCAACTTATAGAATCTAAAGAAGTTGTATTTTCTTCCTTTCTACAAGCTCTCCAACAGCTTCTCAGAAAAGACAGATTCACATGAATAAAAAACGCTAAGAAGACCAAGTGAAAAAAGATAGTCTCCCTCGCATTATTAATACACAGGTAAGTCAATCTTCGAATGTGTGAAAGTTTTAGATTTGTTGTGGATTTAGTAACGAGATCTCTGAGTTAAAATGTACTCTCTAGATCTAGCAAGTGTCGTGATTGGATTTACATGGTTATCTAAAAATTAATAATCTGTCTCCTGCACAAAGGCTGGAAATTCTAGGTAGTGTTCGTTAGTATCTGAGCTAGATTGACCAAGTATCATTTCCCATTTCATTTTTCAAACTGAGAAGATAGGCAAGTACTTTGAAGGTAGCCTTTCCTCAGCTCAGTGGTTTCCAACAGCAGCCAGTACCATTATCTTTCTTAACGCAGATCTTTTTTATAATTGCGTCTTTTTATCTTATACTAACAGCATGGTTTAAACTGCCACTAGAATTGTTGAGAATATAGGAACTACCACTGCTATACTTTCATAGCATGAAATAAACCGCCATCTAATGGAAATTAGATTAGAACAAGTAACTGAAATGAAATAAATAAATAATAAATAAACTTCATTGATCTTCAAAAGGCTTTTGACTGAGTCGACAAAAACGAGTTCTGCAATATATTATATTAGAGTAATTAGAATCTTTTATGAAGCCAGAAATAAAGCATGATGATTAGTTGCTGCAACCAATCAACATTAAAATTTGCCGCCGTTACTGTTTCTGGTAGTTATTGATCGGATAATGAAGAACTCTAAAGATGGCAGAAGGAGAATAAACTGAGAAGTCTTTTCGACCTTGAACATACATTCTTCATCACTACCAATAAGCAGTGTATGGAAGCAAAACCAAAAAGACTAACCACTACAGAAGGCTACGCATAAACACAAAAAAACGGAAATATTAACAAATAACTTGGAAGAAGAAAATAGAAGTATTGATGGAAGAAGAATTGAGAAAGCAGAATCTTGGTAGTACAGTAAGCTCTAAAGATAGGTAGAACAAAAAAAAAATAAATAAAAGCATAGGTCTTGTGTATTAAGCTTTTAATATGTTAGATAAAATCTGGTCATCTAGAGATATTATAGCAAGAAGAACAAAACTAAAAATTTTCAGAGCAAACGTGAAAACTGCCCTATTACATGAAAAGTCGACGGAAAATACAAGTTTTAATTATTAAGAATAATTTGTAATATATTCTGGACAGAAAGAATAACGAACCAATAACTGTGGCACGTAACTGAAGAAGACCCAAAAAAAACCATCAAATAACATTTCATGACAATCACTAGACTTAACATCTCTGGAGAAACAGGTAAAAAGACCAACTGACATCTAGAGAATATTACAAAAGAAATCGGAAACTCACAATACAATTTGGGCCGAGGTAAAGGAAAACGTAGGCAATAGAAATAAGTAGCGAAACAGTCAAAACGCTCACACAGGATTAGACTGAAAATGCAACTCTGTTATTACTACTGACAATACATCTGATAAATCACCGTAGTTCATATGAGATCTTATTTATTTAAACCACTAATAAAAGTATGACTAAAATGCACACTGAAGTCATGCTGTCAATGGTCAATCGAGGATACAAATTTTATAGATCATGGTGATTTTAAAATGCAAATCTTTGGAATAATTCAAAATAAATCGTCAAAGAAGAAATGCATTCATGCTGGTTCATAGATTGCCCAAATATCCCACACAGTGATTTTATGGTGATTCGCATCGCGCAATGGCTTGTGCAGTCTTTGATGCACCGATATTGAATAAACACTTGCTACCTGCATCATCACTAAAATGCGTTGAATCTTGTGCGATAGCACAGTCTGGAAAATCTTGATTCATTCATATCAAAGAAACATGGCTTTTGTAATTGAAACGCTGAAGAAGAATGACGGGGAGAAAACCGTCACTCAAAAGCTCATTTTGTGTCCAGCAACTTATATCAATATGTAAGGCCACCAGTCAATCACGTGGCACGTTCCGCTATTAGGAAACTCTGTTCTAAACAGTAAAAATCTTCCGAGATCTATAGAATATTGAAAGTTATACATAGACGTGACAAGATGAACATGTCATCAGCAAACTGGGGTTAGATTTAAAAAAAAAGGATGTAGACAACTTGATACTAGTGAGTTAGTGAGTTTTGCAAAATGTTCAAAGGTATCAGCTAAATGGTTTCCTTGAATATCAAGAAGTTCTTTATAAAATAATTTGATTCTTTTGGAAAATATTCAAAGCTAAACAGCAAAACTTGAATTAACAACTTAAATCTTGAGTAATTTTTGCCAAGTAGAAAAGAAAAGAGTGAGCTGGTACCATAGATAATGATGGATTTTCTTTTACTCCTATTTACATGATTAATTTCATAGCAGTTCTCATTTATTTTGGTTTTAGCCGACATAAAAGGAAATTTTTTTATTTAAAAGCCAAAAAAGGTGTATTTGCTACAGGTTGACTATGTGTTAAGGGTAATAAATATTAAACAAGTACAACCTTCATAACTTTGTGCTTCGACTTTTTATGAGAAAGTAAAAAAAAAGAATAATTTAGAATTCAAACCGTGTCTTCTAGAATGGGTATTTAAAGAAGAGAGATCGTTATTTGTTTTGTGCTATATACCTACCTCATATGTAGCTCTCATTCTCTGTATGAAGATTTTAAAATCCTCCAGCTTCATTCATAACACTAAACGACTAAATAATTACCTACAGATACAAGAAAACGATAACCATAAACTTGATATTTACTTTCGTTTTTATTACGACAAAATGAAAAAGACAGTTGCTTTACCTTTACGAATAGCATTATTCAAACTGTAGTAGACTTAATTAGTAAAATGAATTTTAATTTGTCCATACAATAGCTTTGTATGTTTGTGGCGCATATGTACTGAAAAGTTAAATCTCTTATAAAAATGTAATTTGGAATTATAATGAATTTCCGGTTGTACGTAAACGAAACGAAAGAATAAGCACATTATTATTTACCAAATCGTAGAAATTTACACTTGAGATGTACAAAAAAAAACAATTAGGTACAAATAATATTTTTTGAGTATATCTCTGTAGATAGATACCCAATATAATGTAGCTGATTGGAAGACAATTTATTTTAGGAAAAACCAAATAAATTTAGGTTACATTATTTATTTATTTAATTATGGCTTTTTAATCAATATTTAGTTCTATTTAACATTTTTTCAGTGTTGAAGCTGATTATGATTAGAATTAGAACGTAGTTCTTATAAGTAAACAAGTCTAAAATGCAACGTGAATCACTTTCAACACATAGTGTACAGCATTGGTAACGCACCGATAAGTTAACAAAAACATTTTAAAAAGTTATGCATTACGTACGAGAAGAATATCATGCACTTACCATGTTTTTGTAATCGTCGATAGATAAATCCAAAATTCCAGTTTAGATTAGGTACTTCCAAAAATTCCGTACAATTATTTCAATTTAAAAATTCACATTATTTCAAGATAAAAATAATCCACTAATTTTAAAAACAATATTACACATTAAAAAAGTTATTGTTTAATTTAAAAATAACAGTAATGTCACAAGTTCGATATAAATAAACAAATATTACGTCATTAGTTAGTTCACGAGACGATTTAATAGTATTAAATGATTACTCGCACTCATTAAAACCTACTAGTCATTACACAAAATAACATAAAAGGAAATTAATTTGCCGGTAGAATTTATCACAGATACATGCAAGCACAACCATCGTGGTTTTCTTGGACTTGAGCTGCAACGCCGTATTCAACAAGTGAATTTGTAGCGCATTCTTTGGCTGATGCCCTCCCACCACACAAGACTTAGGGTACCAGCAGCTGCTGGTTCTTTGTGCGGAAGACCGGGTTTTTACCATCTGACAAAGACCGATCTATATGGACCGACAAGACCCCTATAGACCTTGAACTTCGTCTCCAGAAAAAAATATATAGAATATTCATTGATAACGAAAAACCGCCAATCCTCTTTTATTATTCACAATGTAAATTTAACAGACGAGACAGTATTTTACATATTTATTACAAAACGTATAAACAAAAGACTTTTAAGAAGTAAATCGAGAAGAAATATTTGCTTTAAATATTTTTCTGATTATTCTAAAAAATAATTAAAGCACATACTAGGTAGTAGGTATTCAGGAGCGGATTTATTATTTTGCCACACAAGTTGTGAATGTTATAGTTCACCAGTTTCCTGCATCTGATATGTACAGGACAAACGTTTAATGTTTCCTAACACTACTTCAACGTTAAGTGATTTAATTACTGAAAAAGTCCTCAGTATATATAGTTAAATGACTCACAAGGGAAAAGCGGCAACAAAAAATCCAGCTTGACTTCTAAAATATACCAAGATATATATAATGTTGCGATGTACCTTAATTTTTTTTTCGAGATAAAATTATGTAATTGTAAAGATTACAAGGAAAGAATTGGCAACTTTTTAATATTTAAAAAAGTTTTAATGTATTTCAAATATATTCTTTCTGTACTTGCGTCCTTCACGATGTTACAAGACTCTTTTACTGCTACGTTATAGCCAGTCCTCGACCAAACATCTGTTAATGTCAAGAAGTATAGTATAGTAATTAAGTGAAATATTAATTTTATCTCCAACTTCCCTATAGTTAGGAAAGTTCGCATTTACCTACACCAAACTGCATGTAATATTTATTTTATTTCTTTATTCTAATTTAATTTTTTAGCACATCTTTAATTTTTAATTTCTTATTTACAATTTTTTATTTTTCCCGCTATTGGAACCTTGTAAGTCGTAAAAAAATAGGAAATCCGTTAAATTAGAAAACAAGTTACCTGACGTGGAGATCAGTTTATTAATTCTCTTTTCGATAGATTTGCATCTTATTAACAATAGCGAATCTAGAAATGTATTTAGAAGGTAATCCAAGTACCTACCTATTATGTACCAATTTTAAAAAGACCGTTAATGAACTTCTCACTTTATGCCACGAACGTGGAATCTGATTGTACTTACAGTTATTACTTCGACCAATCAAAACTCGATATTGGTCAAAACAGTCTGGCTAAAGAACCTCGCGTAGCTCTGCTGTCTTGGTAATCCTCTCCTTACCCAGCTAACATTTTTATGTTGGGCCAATGTTGGCTAAACATACTGCTCGCGCTTAACAGTATGTTGGGCCAACATCAGTAAACAACATCAAGCCAGAATCATTGTCACAGCGGCCATATGCTGGCCAATAGTTAGTATGCCGACTATGGGCCAACATTGTACCATTCAATATCCAACTATTAACCAACATTTTACTGGATTTTTATTGGCAACTTATCAAGGTGGCAAACCAAATATCATGATTATCTCATTTATCACCAAACATTAAAAATAAATTAAAATAATTAGTATAATGTCAACTACAAAACTATTAAGTATTAGCATTTTTCTTTACCCTATTTGATCGACCTCTTAGCCATAATTTTATAATATGTAGTTTCAATATCGGCTTGGGTGGCCTCTCGGGAATAGGGATTTTTCCTTACTGTAGCTGTAATTTATACATTATGCAATATAACTTATTATACTTTACAAGAGGCTAATACAATATCTATAATTAATTTTAAAATATTTTTGTGCAATTTTACCATTCCGTCCAGCCCAATTGCATTGTCTTGCCAGATTTGTCGTTATTATATTGGACAGGACTCTGCAAGTTGTTTTGGTGGTGTCTTTACCTCCGAGTAGTTGTAGTAACTGAACTTATTTGTGGAATTTACAATAACCAATATAATAATTTTATAACGTCTTACTTCTTTAACTACTATAGAAAATAGCGAAAATAGGTTAGAATCGGATAAAAATTTACTTACCGTTTAGACGTTACTGTTAGCCTTTTTTACATATAAATACCCAATGCTGTTAGGAACATCACTTTAAATGAGAATTGAGAAGTGGAAAAGGACGAAGTACGATGTACGAAAAACAAGCAATTTTGTTTCAAGAAATGTGCAGTAAGTGCGAGAGCGGGAGCACCAAAGCTATTATTGTATATTATTCATATTATTTGAGAGCACAATATGCACAATAGACCCACAGAACACATCACAGACAACATATACACATATAGACTAGTTACGCCAGTTACCAACCTCCAATTCCAGTACCACTACTCTACAGTAAAATATTTAAAAATACTTTCGCGGCATTCAAGTTTAGTCGAAACCGAAATATACGTCGATACTTCAATATTGGCCCAACATGGGCCCAACGTACTAGAAATAATGTAGTATATCATCCGACTTTCAGATGTTGGCCCGCTGTATGCGTTTCGATTACGACTATTTACCGCTGGTTAGGACTATTTGCCGCTGGTCGGCCGATGCTTTAATGTTTGCTGGGTAATAAGCTTAATTATAATAGATCACGATTTCTTGCATGCAAAGCAGAGACTCAGTTTTACGCTACGACCCCTTCTTGTGAGCAGCGTCCTCAACAGCCACATACGCGAATGCTATGGATTGTTGAAACACAAACAAAATGCAAAATAGAAACAATTGACTTCTTTTCACACAATGATGCTATCACAGTAAATTGTCATTTATTTAGTGACGTCAACTCATTTTTTGAGAAATCTGTTTACGCCTTCTTATGTCAATGTCAACGATAAAAATAGTAATAATAGTAGCAACGTAGCAAACGGTTTTTTAGAATATTGACAATTTCCCATGGTATCACATAGTGTAGTGTGCAATGTGTAGATGTCGATAGTGATTCCCTCTTGTCTTTCTGTCTTCTGTTCCACCGAAGGTCCTGCGCCCCATCCAATTTGGTACTCCATCTGCAAAGTTTCCCATCCCTGTTGCGTTCGGATTCACCCTACATTAAGCAGTCTTAATAGATACCGGGAGCAGTACTATCCCTTCACAACGCTGCTTGACGGACGGCCAGACCCTGGACAATCGTCGTTGAGTATAAACTATCTTACCCTGCTCTCTTGAGGTACCTGTTACCGACGGTAAGACGGCCTTGAAATTCCCTTTCCCAACAACTATCATTGTCTCGTACTGTCGGCCGCTACCAAGCTCTGCTTCAACAGTGCACGCGAGGAATAGATCATTTCTCCACCATCAACAACAACCATCTGTGTCAACCAACCACTTTCTCAATTACACATGGGCCGACCAACCAGTGATATAGCCACAATCAATACATATTGTCTCTATCCTCGATGTCCACCACGCCAACGTTCAATATCCCAGTTGGCAACCATCACCGTTACTAATCGTCTACGTCTCCCCGCCCACCAACGTACTTTTGACTACCATACCACTGCTTTAATCAAACCAAACACACGGCAACCACCACTGCACACACGTTTTTATGCCATACACTATTGATGCAGCCGTTTCAACAACAATAATCCAGACATGGCACCGGCGTGTGGTTGTCATTGATATGTTCTCCAACTAGCTCAACGGCCTTTCCGGCTGAAGATACAACCTCCCATACTTCTTTGGGATTGGAAATAACATTGATGATCATGACAATTTCCAGATAACAGCAGATCATAAATAGCATATGTTGAACCAGTTGAACGCAAATACACCCGGCTTGAAGAACCGTTTTTAAGTTGGGTCTCAACTGGTTTGAGTTAGAAATAAAAGACCTGATGTCTATTAATACGAGTTTATTTCCATACTGGTGCGCTAGTACGCTTTATTCCTAGTTTAGTGGGGTTGTGTTACAACTGAAAAGAGGGTAGAGGAGGGTCACCTTTACACATAACAGCATATAAGACGTAATTTTCAAAGGAATGGAATTACAATTACAAGCAATAAAAAGGAAATTATTTGAAATTAACTATAAGTTCTAATAAAAGATTACGAATGAGACAGAAAACAAACGAAAGATGATACGAGCATTTTCAACATCATGTTTCTTAGAGTTACCAGTTTATGGTTAAAAGTTACCAAGCTGCTAAGAATTGAGTGTTTAAAGTAGATCAATAGTAAAAATGTTGTTTTTATTACAACAACGCAAGGTCTCATGCTTCATTGCTGAAGACAGTTAGCTGCTTGATTTCAAAATCTTTTTCCCAGCATGCTTTCCTAATTCCACTTTAATGAATTTCCATCTATCCAATTTTAAATACAACAGCAAATTACTTACAAATGAAATCCAAATAAAAACAGTTGATAAATCCACTGATATCAGATATTCAGAGATCTTTCTCTTAGAAATTTTGTAAATTGGTAAAAATGTAGAAAATCTCATAAAAATAGTAAAGAACACGTAAGACATCATGTCCCATAAGTAACCAGACTAAATAACTTTGAATGAGCTTCCCGATTTTTAATACAACATGGAGCAAGTTTTTTGGTCTTAATTTGGCATAGTTGTTTTCATGATTTTCATTGTATTAACTAAATTAAGACTGGAAAGGCAAGGCTGATATTTAAAAACCTATCAGCTTTTGGTGTTAATACTGCTGATAGACTTCGTGCAGTCTAAGAACTCCATATCACGTTACAGATGACGTCATGCGCAGTTGACGAAAATAGGTCGGACCAGTCCAAGTTCACTGACATAGGGGAGTAATAATCGATATATAGTAACTTATAATTAACTAGCTTTGTAGAACTGCCATGTTACGCCACTGCGATTTTAATGACGTCATACTTGGCGCATTTTCGTTGATGACGTACATGTAGTTCTTAAGACCGCACGAAGTCTAATTGACCACATTCAACTCTTTTAGGTGGCTCATACCTTTTTATGATACCTTATAGTCATGGGACATACGACTCTTTTTATCGTGCCAGTTCAATTCGTTCAACTCACTTTAAAGAGTCGTTCATTTGAACTGATTGTGTAAGCACGCGCGTTTCATACATACTATTGTAGAAATGTACGATAGGTGCGATATCGTTCTCACCTAAATTATTGAATAATGTTTAGTCAATTCTCAAGATCTCTACTCTATTAGATTTTTCGACTCCTTAGAAAATAGAAATGAAGTGTTTTATTTATTTAATAATCCTTAGAAAATATACTTCGATAATCATTAATAAATACACTAAACTTGTATTGCTCTCGGAAATTCAACATGCTTTTCTACTTTCCGAGCATGTATGCACTATCTCGTTCAAAAGAGAATCGTCACTTTCTTGCATTGAACTATGTAAGTTCAAATACATATTCAGTTCACTGTTTCTTCGTTCGTTCATTCCCCACTCCTCAGTAGAGTCAGTACGAACTTTAAAAATTTGCACTTATGTAATACTGAACTGTATAAACAAATGAACGAACCGTTCAATCGAAAAGAGTCGTATGTTTACCTCTCATTTAAGTGAGTCGTTCATTGTGAACGACTCATCATAAACGACCCATCTCTAATACCTTATAAGTGTTGGAAATCCCTCTAGTGCAACATAGTGGTACATCTTCTTTTGGCACTGGTTAGCCTTATTTTAAGTAAGATCGCAAAATTAATTTGCTTCTTTTTCGTAACATAACATTATTCATGTTCACTAATAACATGTTTGTCTATCTAACGGTATCTATTACAATATTTTTTAGTCTTGTTTCTCAATGAAAAAACATGAATTCAAAATAGATCTGGTTACTAATAGGACACGCTTTACTTAACTAGTTAATTGAAATCAAACCGACATCTCTTAACCTTTGAAAACTAATTATTGCTTTCATTGATAATACAATGCTTTTTATAAGACAAAATTTAACACAACATCAAATCATAACAAATCTCTCTTTCATTAATAATAATTATGAAAAAAATAGTTTTAAGAATAAACATTGTCCTTTGTTTTTAGATGGAAAAATAAAGTAAAATTTTAACAAGAAGTTCGCAACTTTCAGGAAAATCTAATAAGCTTGTGCAAACCTGCTTCAGCTCACCACTGCTCAAGAGGTAATCAGAAGTATGTTACATAACAATTTGTAGATATTACATTTTATTATTGTATTATTAGGATTCATAAAAAACAACTGAATCAAAAGGTAATAAAAGTTTAAATACTAGACCATTAAATAATCTCCAACGTTTAATTACTGTAGATAATTTATAATTAAATTAATTTATTGTCAACTTATCAAGGTGTTATATGTATTCTAGTATTGTGTTTAGAATTTAACACCATAATTTAAATTAAATAAAGTTAAATATAGTTGCCACGAACTTAAATTAAAAAACAAACTTTAAAGTTTGCTGTCCAAACATTACCTACATTCAAACTGAAGTGGTGTGAATAAGTAGTTATAAACAAAATTAATTCAAAATAATCGTTTCTCAAAGCCAAAATGTAAATATTTCAAATAAACTTCTATGATAGACATGTTAGCATGATAAGCTTTAATATAAAGTTCTTAAAAATATGATAGTACAGAAAAATACAATAAATAATAATAATAGTGTTCTTCCAATAAAAAAGTCTCCTTACTCAACCCTTGGTTTTGAGACCCAATTTCTCCAGCAGAATTATCCAATGGAAGGCTTACGTATTCAAAGTAATTTGTTTCCGAGCCATATTTCTATACATTTCAACTCAAATATCTATACCTGTTTTTCCAACAGCTCGTAGACTCTTTGAAATAAATTTTATTGCCTAGAGTTGTAAAATTCAAGTGTTATCCCATAACTACTTACAGTGATGTACAAAAGGTGAATCTCATTTTAGTTGAAACACCCAATTAACATAAGATAACCCTTCTTGGCAAATATACTTACCTGACTATTAGTTTTCTAGAACAACAGCTATGTTTTTTCACTTATGACAACTCAAAAAAAATCATTAAAACAATTGTAACAGAAATAAGATCATTACAAAAGGGTACTTCACATGAGAACCAAAGAATGATGTAGACCAACAAAGTTTTACAGATGGCTTACACCGTCATTGCTCATTGTTTAAAACTAGTACACTTTTAAGTTGTTCTTGTTAGAACTGTCACCATTGTTGTAACTGTGGGTAAATGAAGTAAACGGTATTTGAAGAAAAACACAGTTACGCTTCACATACATTTATTCAATTTATTATAAGTAATTATTGTCTTCTGTTATTGAAAATGCACTTCAACATATACTTTTTAATACAACTGACATAATAATATCAGAAGGCATTTATTTTATAATTTATACACATCAAAACTTTGCAAGTTAAATAAACAAAATGGAACTATATTTTATAAATGCCGTCTAATAATAATAAATCTTTTTCAATTACAATAATTTTTAACAGATCTTTTTTTTTAATTATTATTATTTTTATATAACTACATAGAACCTAGAAAGTATTCAAAGCATTATAAAACAGTTTTTATATTCTAAATTACGCATATTTATAACATTATTATTATTGTTAGTCACCATTGCTGATACGTTTTAGTTTCAATTCTCATGATCACAATAATATTATAAAAACTTTGCTTTCATTCAAATTTTGTACCTAGGAATTTCTAGAAGAATGACTATAATAAAAGCATCATAAAAATATATCTTTTAAAGCATGAAAAAACAAAACAGCAAATCGGAACAAATAGTAGCAGCAAATAAATTGAATTCATTAATAATAACAAAGCGAAACCACAAAAACTAAAATATCTTTTTTACTAGCACCATTATATATAATACGCGTAATAAAAGTGAAGCCCTAGAATTAAAAAAAGTAAATATTACAGAACACCGACTTTGGAAAAATTTTTTTTGCAACATACTAAAATGTTAATTCTAAAATGGCACAAATATATCTGTACATGCAGGGAAAAATTAAATTAAAAAAAATATTAACATAGTTATAAAAAATGTAAATTGTGGGATCAATGGCAGTTCAATTAATAATACTACTAGCTGTATTTCTTTAAAAAAAAAACCTAAAAAAAATATAACATAAACTGTTTTTAAATACAGCATCTTGAATTTTCAATTTAACTTTTAAATCAATTATAAATGGCACAAAATTTGACGTAATAACGTAACATTTAGCAGCAGTACATAAGCTAACATTAATAAAATTTATTCCCACAATAAAAATGAACACAAATTCAGAACACTAATGGAACAAAAGATTTTTTATATCCCAGGTCCATTATATTATTCGGCTCCAGATTTTTAAAGCCTTGTCTAGATTGGATACAAGTGAGTATCGAACATTACTATATTAATGTATAAAATCATCTTCAGGTCTGTCAAACACACTGAATATGTCATTCGAGCTGAAAAAAGAAGAAAACGAGAAATTAGTAAAATGTAAAATTGTACAAGAAATCAATGAATTGTTTCATATGAAATCTTACCTACACTCATAAATCCATTCAGCAGTATTGAAATACAATAAAAAGCGTCAGTCTATTAATTAACAGTATATGTATTATAGTATCTATTAGTTAAATTACTTACATTACTGGACTTTTGAAGTAAAAAGTGCGTAGTAAGTTATTAGAGGCTTTTTTATATTTATATATTTATATATCAGTTAGGTACATTTTTTTGTTCCAGTTTTTTAATTCATATCAAAAAGCTTAACCACGAAAAAAGTTATATGTACAAGTACTGCTATACGATGGTCAAGTTTTGTTATTTGTCCCACAATTAAATAAAAAAAATGTATAGAAAAATTTAATAATTACACTATAAGCCTAACAATTTATTTTAACCTAGATATGTTACTATTATACACAGTACATGTAAACAAATGCTATAAAATAGAGAGGTAAATTTAATATGTTGAAGGGGTTTAGCTAAACTAACTGGCTTCGGATGGATTATATTTACTGGAGGGGGCTGGACGAATTCATCAAACTGATCAGATTCTGAGAATATTAATGAGGACGGAATCCAATGCAGCCTTAAGCATATAATAAAATTATTATTTTTTAAGTTTATTGCATTGTATGAAATGTATATAATTACAATTATCACTTTTTATGGGATTTTGCGAAGAACAATACAACAAATAAATTTAGAAAAACTGTAGTTTCAGTATAATCTGGATAATTTGGCCTTATACAATTAAGAAATGCTATTAACAAACTATGAGACTATCAGATACTAATGTTTACCTTCCACATGGAAGCCTCTGTAGAAAGAATTTGAATAAATCTTTTGCTTTTAACCGTTAGAATAACCAAGATTAGGTTAACCCTCCAAGGGTTAACCAATAAGGTACAAATAGAGGTTAAGCTACATAAAGAAAGTGTTTGTATGAGATCGTCACATTGATTCTACTTCAGGTTTTTTATTTTACCTCTCAAGGTGAAAAAACATTTTCAAAACATGAATACATAGAAGTACAAGTTAAACACTGATAATGTAATATTAATTGATGGCACTGACAAACGATAATTATTAGTTAAATAAATGTATACAAGAATAAACTGCATATGATCTCAGCAAGTTCTTTCAAAAAACTCTAATATTTAAAAAAAATGAAATCATAGATACTTCTAATGAGATACGCTAATTGAATTCCTCAATCTGTATTTTGCAGAAACCAGGTTGTAGTTTCAAAATATTCTTAATAATAGTAAGCTAGGTTATGGTGCTGTAAAATAGACAACTTTAGAAATATTAGAAGATGAATAAGCATCTGCATGCCTCTTTTAAGTGCTTATGTTTACAGAGAAAATTGCATGTATAATTTTTTGGATATAAATGTTGGCACGAATAGGTGGATTTAAAAAGAATTTTAACACCATTTTTTGTTGTCTACTGATTTTATTTATTAACAGATGTACACTATAATACCTCATTCCAAAGAGGACAATATTTTACGTAATATGATCCAAGATCTATTTTAAAATTCGACATAGTTTGTGAGAAAATGGCAACGCAAGTTTAGAAATAAATTTCGCTCCTACAAATTAGCAGAGTGCAGAACATAACGTTAGCATAGTCGTGAACCTGCAAGTTCAAAGTGTGGCAATTCTCTAACAGACGACGTTTATTTTTGCGGTGTTGCCAGTTATCTGTCTTCAAAGTTGCGTGCAACCTTTATTTTAGGGGTGTATACAAATTTTATGTGTGCGTTTACGGACAGGAAGCGAGAGGTCATCGACCCTTTAAAGCTCGTGTTAAATTTTTCAGTTTTCGATTTTAAATTGTGGGTTACAATATAAATTAGAGTTTATTTTTAGGTTGGTTTAAATTTTGTTACTGACTGTATGGATTTTAAAGCCAATCAAATCAAATAAAAAAAATTTATATTATTGTTTTATTCATATTAAGTAGTAGTAGATAATACAATCGATTAATGCCCGGTTTCTGAAAGGTGGTGTTATGTGTCATATAGTTATCGGATGCATAACTTTATGGAACCGATAAACTTGTTAAGTGTTGCTCAAAATATTGTACTCTACTTTATAACTATCGGTTTCTTAAGTAGTTACGAGAGAAACCGATAGGTGGCTGCTGCACTTGCAACACTAGAAAAACAAAAAATACTTTAAAAAACTGAAATAATGTGAAACTGTTACACATTTTTCAACAATACTGTCGTTCTATACCGGCACTTTCATCTTAAACATAACCTGCTGTTTAGCGATAGGTAACTGAAAAAAAGCCGCGCGAAACCTCAACCGATGTAGAATGCGCCGGCGCTACATAACTTATCGCACCGACTTGCTCCGATACCTTATGAAGCCGGTATCGGTCTCATAAATACAACATAGCGTTTGAGAAACACCTTTTGGCGATTTATGGAATGCATAACTTTATCGGTTAGATAAATTGCTTTCAGAAACCGGGCATAAGTAATCGATGTTGTTTTTAAAGAAGTTTAGAGGTCCTGAAGAAAAAAAAAGAGAAAATGCTTTTATTTTATTAAAATCAATGCTACATGGATTATTTATAAAAATGCAGGGTGTGGAAATTTCAAAACAAAAAGCTAATATTCTCCTCGCTAAAAAAATATCTAGCAAAATACATTTATTAATGATTATTGTTCAACTAAAATAAAGCACAATGCATAAAGTTTAAACAACTAGCTGTTAGTATTTCAAACCTAGAAGATTCAAAAACCTCTGGTAAAAACAACAATAATCATTGAAACAATCATGTACATACACCTAACTAAAAGCACATTTTTATTTTAAAGGTTGTTGTAATAATCAACAGCGTGACCAGAAATTTATGTTTGGGGGGGGGAGCTTGTCAAATTATGATCAAAACAAATGGTTTTGATAATAAAATTTGAAAAAAAGTCGAACTTTAAACTTTTGATTATTTTACTGCGTCAGTTAAATAACATTTTTCTAAGAGAAAGTGTCATAGAAGTACTAACATTGAATGCAGGTCATTACCTACCGTTTATTCGCTGTTATCGTGAACCGTGCGAGGTTTCCCCGTACAGTTTGTTATGGCAAAGCGTGCGAAACTAAAAAATCGACATCAGAGTCAATCCAGGTGACAAACAATTTTACAAAGGGTAACTACGATGAATTTGTCTTACAGTTACGGAATTATTGGTTCTCAAAAATGCGTGCAGACAGATTAACTTTCGCCTGCGTTTGTCAAAATATCAAAAACTCTGTACACAACATTCAGCATTAGGGAAGACAATCTGAATCGCAGTTATATTTTCATAAAATGTACTTCACTGCTGGATTAAACTTTTAAGCACTTATCATGTTAAAAGTATTTTCATTAGTTTTTGCTTCTTTTGTATATTTCTTCTTTGTTTTGTTTGTTACTTTATTTGTTTTGTTTGATTTTAATTTCTTCCGTTTTGTTTTTCTTTCATTAAATTGTACTTCATCATTAATTCTTTTCGTACAATTAGTACTTCAAAATATATTTGATAAAATTCGGGTAACTTTATTTTCAATAATTAAATAATTTAGGTTATTTTCGCAAGCAGGTACAAGAGATATTCTAAATGACTGCTACTTGAATATTTAAATCAATAAACGTTTTTCGTTTTGATAATAAATGTAAAAATGTTTAGTCAGTACCCAGTAATCATAATTTTAAAAATAATGAAAAATCAATGTGTTTTTAATTTTTCCCTGGACATTTGATCGTTAATATAAAAGTAAACCTGAGTTTCTTCTAGCAAGATTAATTTATTACTAGTCGCGAAAGTCCGCCGTTTCACCTCTAGGTCCTCCCTCATTTTGCTTACAGAATTGGTTTAGTTTTACTTCAATTGTTTGGTTTTTACCTTTGTATACATACAGTTCTTTTCCTTTTTGATAATGTTCCTGGTCAGGAACAAAACATTGAGTGTATGGTTTAGCAAAATTGGAATTTATGATTCAATTTAAATATGCTTGCTATGCACAAAAGTGTAAAATGTGGTGAGAATGGGAGCACCTTGGGTTTTAAAAGAATTAGGTATTTGCAGTAAATTTTATGTCACATGGATTTGATGGTTGTTTGATTTAAGACTTGCACATCCTTGTCTAACTACTCTCTTCTTTCTATTTTATCATTAAATTTCTGCACGCAATTTTAAAATCTGTTGTAACTAATTTCAGAGGCGGGTAGAAAGTTTATTGATTTTATTAGTTTGTGCATTCCCTGTTTAGGTTAACTCAATGCCAATTTTTCTACCTTATTTCTTACCAGATTTGTTTCAGATTTCCATGGAATGTATAAGACAATGTATTAAACGGATTAGAGGTTCTACTTTTTTAAATGAAAAATTCATTAAAAAGTAGTTTTTCTTATGCAATAAAAATTTACTGGAGTATTTCAAAAGAAGGGAATACAAAAGACACCATTGAAAAATTACCAAAAGTTTAGTGAAAGATATTAATTATGGTACAAAAAGGAGCATCACTATCGATTGGTTTGAAGTGTGTAGAACTCCACTCTTTAGTTCTTGGAAAAGAAGTATGTTAAAAAAAATTTACTTTATGTTCTGAGGTTTGGTTTTACAGTTTGTAGTTTTTATGTTGTCAATGTAAATCTTCTGATTAGAATATCTCATTTTACTGATTGTTATATTAATTATAATATTGTTACAAAATAAATAAAAGAGAATAACTGGTTCTGATTAAACTTCCGTTATCATAAGTAGCCTGTAACATTCACTTTTTGTTTCCATTGCATTTAATTGGCGCTGTCAGAATGTTTTGTATTTTTTTTTAGATTTTTCTTATTGAAGAAATTCTGGTAATACTTGTGAGTTCACACTGACAGATTGATTATTTCTTTTTGTAGCTTCTTTAATTTTAAAATCAATTTAGGGTTGAAGAACTTTTCTATTTTATTTATTGTAACAAGCATGACACAGGGTATAATTCTTCAAACTTTCAATTTTATTATTACAGTGTTTTCAACTTTCACAGCTGTGGCTAATATTTTTGGTTAATTGTACTTCATTACAGGTCTAATTAGCAATTTTTGTATATTATATTCGGATAAGTGGCCATGTGTAATTTGGTAGATGTTAGTTCTTACTTGTTCATTTCTCTAAAGGTAGCCCATGTGTGGTTGATCTTTTGTTTTTGGCTTAGCTAAAATGAATTGAAATTAGGATTTCTATACCAGCTCATTTGTAACGTTTATTTGGTTTCATTTTTACTAATTGTAATTTACATTTATGTCCTCGTGGGAAGTGGGATCTCATCATTTGCTACCTCAATTTTTGCTACTTGATCTTGTTGTGGGTTATCAGAAATTTCATCCTTATGTCTTCTCAGAGGTGATTTGAAATCCGCTTTGCACAGGGCAAACTTATTAGGGCAGAAGTCTTCTTCTAGGCAGTTTCATTGCCAGTATTTCTGACAGGGGTGCATGAAATTCCTGAGTTTGTGACAAGCCTCAGTCCAGCAAGGGTAAGTGGGTTTTGTTTTAGCTTTTCTAGTTTCATGGGAGATTTTTTGGTTTTCTTTAGCTTGCTGCCACACCTGTAGAAATTCTTTCGAAGAATTCCTTCTCATGGTAGGAAGACATCTTTCATTGCTGTGGAATATGATGCAACCTCGAGACTTCCGTTCTACTCATGATCAAATCATCTTCATTCCAAGTGGAATTTTTGATCAATCCATGAAGGATGGGGTGCCTGTGCATATGCTGTACATCTAAGCCGCTTGTTCCATTTTATTTTTATATTTTTAAAATATTAAATTTAATCTAATCCCTATATTTTATCTTAGTTTGCTTAAATGTATTCCGTTAAAGTTGATTGCAGGCTTTAGCAGCTTAATTCAAAATCTTTTATTTTTAAATTTTTTGTTGTTTCAAACAAAATTAAAAAAATTTAGGAAGCGTGGGTTAAGAGGGGTGTTTTTTTTGTGTAGTCTGTTGTAGATTCTCTGTTCCCCTTTACAGAACTGTAAATTCTCTCATGAATTTGTATTCACAAATTTTGAATTTAAATTGTAATACATTTCAAATGTATGTATAAATCGAATGGTCAAGTGATAAGATTTAACTTATTTAAAAACTGGCGCCCTTTTTGATCGGTTTCCTCAATATAAGTATTAAATAAATTTTCTGTGTTTTGTTGAATGTATGACTCCTTCTTATCTTACTCAAGACCACCCACTAAGTTGAACCGACCTAAGACCAGTAGCATCTTAGTATCCCACATTCTTATGTTGTTATTATTATTTAGATTATTTAAGGATCTCATTTCCTTAAAATTAAAAAAACTTTTGTGCAAATCTTAAATTTGAAAAAAAAAAATCTCACTAGGGGGATTTAAACTTGGAATTTTGTATACAAAGATACAAAGAACACATTAGGGCAACTCCACAAAAGACTTCCATTGCTTGCAAATATTAATTTGAATTTTCTCATTCTAGTTGTATTCTTGCAGCCATACTTTGATGTACGTAATTCTAAGAAACTACTTATGCATTTTGCGGAAAAATCCTCCATTGTTTGTTAATTAGTAAACAATTATCAAATATCACATTTATAACTTTTTTTTACATGGCATTGTAAATATTATTTGACAATTTATTCAAAATATGAATAAACACTTTTCAAAATTTTGAATTGCCATAAAGACAAAGGATAGCCTAACAAATACTATACAGGCTGTTTTACCAAAAACGACGCACGCTGTAGTTTCGTTATTTTTTATCCGATTTATACGATTTAAAAACTAAATAAAATTATTTTGAGAAATCTACAAGGCCAGCCAGATCGTTTTTAAAATAAACTAATAGTATCAACGGAACGATAGTCGGGTGTTTCTTTTTTTTAAATGCAATGCCATATTTTTTTCAACTGTTTCTTAAGCCAACAATAGACGATCAAAGAATTACATGTAAAATTGATGTAGAAATGTTTCAAGAATTCATGCAAAAATTGTAGTAATACATGCTTAAATTTTTTAACATAGCTCGACGTGAAATCCAAAAATTATGTTGACTATCGTTGTTTATTTTAGTGAATTTTTATATTCCAATGTATTACATTATATTATTATTATATTTTATATTATATCCAATCGCTAGCATTGAAATCACCAGAAATCACTAGAAATCCATGTAAATGGTGGTCACTATCCACGATCAAATGGCATTTTGTTCAAAAATTCATGTAATTTTCATGAAATTTATTATCATCTATTGCAGCCTTTATAGAGTCTTTTTCTCTAAATCCAAGTGTGTGAATATGCACTCACATAAGAAGATTTTTAAGAAAAACAAAAATTGTGACACAAAGTGGTATCTTTATTTGACTTAATTAAATGAAACTAGCCTTCCTTTGTTAAAATAAAGAAATACAAATAATGGTAACATAATAACACAAATAACAAAACAAAAGAAGTATAGAAAACCTATAAATTTTAACAAAGGAAAGCTTTTTTCATTTAATTAAGTCAAATAAGGTACAATTCGTGTCACAGTTTTTATGTTTTTCTTAAAAATCTTCTTATGTGAATACATATTCAAATGCACACTTTGATTCAGAGAAAAAGACTCCATAAGAAACAGTTAAAAAAAATATGAATTTGCATTTAAAAAATACCACCTGATTATTGTTTCGTTGATACTATTAGTTTATTTAAAACAAAGATCTAGTTGGCCTTGTAGATTTCTCAAAATAATTTTATTTTGTGTTTAGATCATATAAATCAGACAAAAATAACAAAACTACAGCGTGCGCTGTTTTCTGCAAAACAGAATTTAATTTAAATTTATTTATTCTATAAATGATTTCTTAAAAGGCCTATAGAACCTTTTAGGGCATTTAAAGTTCTCTTAATATTAAAATTAGAAATTAATATTCAATCATTCAATTATCATTTAAAATTACAAATGAGGCTTCCAAATTTTGCGTTAGGTTTCCTAGAATTAGGATTATTTACACTATAAGAACAACTAAATATGAGACACAAAATTCAATGAAAAACTACTATTATTAAATGTAAAAATGTAATTTAAAAAATCGTCTTTCACATTAAATGCGTTCCTAGATATTTTCCACACTTCAATGAATATTTGCACCTCTACTAAATATTAAATTGTAGTCTCTATACAAGGACTATGTCTTAGATATGTTGCCTATACAGCATTCACGATGTTTCTAAGTCGTATATGGCTGTAGAAGAATGACAGTTTGAGTATTGTAAACCAGGCTGTTTATCTATTAACTCGGCTTGTAAAATCTTATTGACGCTTAAAGTGTTTTAAGTGATTTTATGACAGTTTAACCTCACGCTGTTGTCTTTTTTTTTGTAACTCTGCAAATATAAGAAAAACTTGATTTCTTTTTAACAAAACAAAACTAATCGTTACTAAACGTTTATGCAACATTTTTGATTGTGCAACAGCGCCAAATGCAGCCGCAGGTACAACAATTTTCAAAAAAAAAACACTTCTTAACTAACAAAATAAAAGCATGGCCTGTTACGATCTAGAAACATCGCGAACAGAGTATACTTTCTTTAAAAATTCACCTACTCGGAGCATCATTAATAAAAATTGTATCTTCTTAACAAAACCCCATTATAAACAGTAATTTTGGCTTTTCAAATGTATATAGCATTCTAAATATCTTTGTAAGTAATTTTCAAGATTTTAACAATGAGGTTAGCGCTCATTATTAGCAACTAATTCAAAATTTATTATTTTTTATTAAAGGGAGACAAAAGCTATACACTCTAAAATATTATAATAGCTTGTATACTATTATATATATAATATTTTGATCAATAATTTGGAAATATTAAGACAGTAAAATTCAACATTTACAACATAACCTCACTATTTCTAATCTTAAGAAATTTGTTTTACCTTACCTTGAGCAATGTTTTACATTAACACCACGTATTGCTTTAGCACCAATGTCTAACATCCTGGAATCTTGTAATTCAAATCCATGTATGCATCCACTGAATCCACGCAAGTATCTATGGCCTGTCATAAGGGAATTATTCGGTGTTCCACCTATAGTAAAAAAAAAAGGTACAAATTACCTACAATTCAATCCATTGGATAGATATAAACAAACATACCTAAGTAAATATTGCCATGGCAGTTCATTTGATTTGTAATTCCATCAGCATATCCTTCGACAATATGATCATTATCAACTTCTATTGATCCCCATCTTCCTCGCCTCTTGAGGATTACCCTATGCCTTTCACCATCATTAATTCTGACTTGATTATTATATATAATAGCAGGTCCAGAGCCTAATTCAAAACTGTATTCCACATAGCCATCCACAACTGTAAATTAATTAATTTAAACTAAAATTTTCTTTCTTATTGTTATAAATATACCAGCTAATGAGATATAATCCTGTCCTTGTCCATCTTCCTGAGGTCGCTGACCATGCCAGAATATTAAACCGTCTGTTGAATTTGTTGATAATTCAAAAGCAATAACTTCATTCTCATCATCATTAGCATGACTCAATAGAGACCTGCTCAGTTCTACATAGCCATTTCCATTGAAATTAACTTCATTTCTTATTTCTGAACCTAAATAAACAAATAGGACAATATTATTATGTTCAATTAAGATTCTTATTGCTGTTTACGTACGTTGCTCACAATTAGTGCCAGTGAAGCCCATTAAACAATCACAGTTATAAACTGAAGTAGTTCCATTGCAAGTGCCACCATTTTGACATGGTTGAAGATGTTCACAAAGATTTGGTGGTATTTCACAGTTCTGTCCACTACAAAATGAAATTTATGTAAGTAAATATCTTAAAAATAAGGTACCTGTGCATATACATACCTATATCCATGAACACAATTGCACTTATAATGGGTAGGTGATAATGGGTAGCACTGACCATCATTTCTGCATGGATTACTTGAGCAACCTGTTTGTCTACTGTCATAAGGAATTGGAGTATTTTCATAAGGATAACGTTGACCTTCATACGGTGGTATAATTTCATTACTGCTCTCATTGGCATCTCTTGAATCTAAACTACTGCAATCTTCCACGTTAGCCGAATCTTGCACTGATTGAATGATATTCAAATCTAAGCCAGAAATATTTATCTAAAAAGAATATAAACATTGTTTTGCACATTGACATTGTAAACAAATAATGCATTTTACCTCTGATACACATCCATTAAAACCATTGTTAATACCAACACCACGATTGATATGCACACGTTGTTTATCAATACCACCGACGTACAAAGCAGTATGTAAATTCAATGTTTTATGATTTCTTGCAATTCTTTGTGTGACAGGTGGATCACCGTTAACTAATAGTCGCCCTTCATTCAAGAATTTGCTAGCCGTTACTGCAAGCCATTGGCCTGGTTGTATTTCCCTATCACTACGAATTATGACAGGTTCTGCAATTACATAATATAATAAATCTTATAGACTTTTTATAGTCACGCATTAAATTACCATTTCCTACATCAAATCGGAACTCAACATGTCTATCTTTAATTGTTAAACTAGCAAAATCACCATGTCCTTCCTCACTTTCTCCACAATATAACAAAATACCATCATTCAAATCTTTTGGTTTAAATTTTAAAGAAACTTTCAGACGACGTTGTGGTTTTGGCGTTGGATATGCAATGTAAGCATCGTTTACAAAACCAGGTTCGTATATGGCAATTTCTCTCTCACATCGTCGTCCTGCTCTGCCCATTGGACAAAGGCACTTAAAGTTTTCTTCCGTATCTATACATCTTCCTGGACCACAAGCATCTAAAAATTGATATATCATTATAACCAATCTGCATTACACAAAATACTAATAACTTTACATGGTGTGCATGCTTCTCCTCCACGTCTATTGCATGTTGGTCCACTAAATCCAGATGGACATATGCAAGAATATCCTTCACTAGTTAAGGCTTCTTGACACACTCCCTGATTATGGCAAGGATTTTCTGAGCATGTTTCACATGTTGTTATACCTTCTTTAATTGTAGCATCACGTAAAATGTCTTGATGAGAATGACCAATTTTGAAACGGCTAATACAACCTACACAGATTTTTATTAAATTTAGTCGTGTGAATAAATACAGATCAAAATATTAACTTACCAACAAATCCAGTATCCACTTGAACTTCAGGAGCGATTTCTCTGAAGTTTGGTACACCACCCAAATATAATGGTTCTGTCAAATCTAATCCCAGGAATTTACCTTCGGATGCACCAGCAAATGGTCCTTGTCCGTCAACGTACATAGTGGCTATAAATAGGAAATAATAACAATTTTGGTATTTTATTGAAATAAAAGTGTACCTCTCTTTCTATTACGAGATACTTTTACAGTATGCCACTGTCTAATAGCAAGTGGTCTGTCTCCTCTAACAACAGAAACTCCTTGTCCAAGATTGAAGCGGAATTCCGGTACTCCATTAACAAGTGCCAATGAAATAAAATCACTCTTAGCAGTAGATTTTCTATGTCCATTGTACAAGATCAAACCATCGGGGGTTTCAGGTTTGAATGAAATTTCGAAATTAAATTGTACATAAGCATCAGGCAGTGTAGGTAAGGAAACATAACTAACAGGTGCTTGAGCAAAGTAAGGAACTATGCCAGTTACAATAAGTATTGTTGGAATGTCTATGCTGGTACGGCCATTACTTGCTGTACAAACGTATGAACCAGCATCTGCTGCTCTTACTTCATTTACTTGAATTGTGCGCTGCAAGAAAAATATTCATTGATTACATGTTCATACTCAATAATGTCAATGTCAATGTGTGCACATAAAAGTATTCTTATACATTATGAAAAATATTTCATTTCTTGTAATAGAGACATGACTGTCAGTATTGTTCATTCTCGTTGCTTTAACTTTACTTACGCTGTGAATGTTAATATCTCTTGGAAGAACACCACCAGGTTTGCTCCACTGATATGAAACTGGTGGTTCTAGATCTGTGCGACAATCCATTAAAACTGTAGCACCTAATGGAGCAGTTTTTGTTTCTACAGGTTGTTCACCTTGAACAGTATCATAGCTTGTATCTGCAAACATTTAACGTGTACATTAACTTAAAGAAATTATAAAAAGATCTTTTGCTTATTTAATAATAAGTTATAAAAGATATAATCTCTATGCTTAGTTTCATATTTCGAATAAACTTGTTTTGAACTTACCAATAACTTCGAAATTATAATCTTTATGATATACTCCATGATATCCTCTAGCTTCACAGCGATAAGTTCCAGTATTTTCATGCCTTGCTGAGGAAATACGAAGCGTGCCTCCACTTTCTTGTACATTGTTAGCAAATCGACCGGATAATTTAGACCATGATGTTATAACACCAGGTTCATTTGATCGGCAATATAAATCAACTGTATCGCCTACTTGAGCAGAAGGTTGTGATGCTTGTATATCCAGTTCACCTGATGCTTGTGGTGCTCTAGCACTTGGTTCTGCATAGAATTAAAGGTAACTTTAGTAATAGAATAGCAAAAATAATGAAATTCCAAAGTGAAGCCATGAAGATCTACTTGTAACATGAGAAAGATTCAGATCAGGTACATAAATAAAGAAAGTTTAATGAATTACATCTAAAATATCAGTAATCTTTTTTATAAAATTTTGTATAATACTATATAATAAAACAGTCAAACTTCAATAACAGAAAGTTTTTGATAATTTGAAGTTATTGCACAAACTTTCTACCTGCCTCGGAAACTAGTCACAACTTTTAAAATTATGTGCAGAAATGCAGTTCTTGTGTGCCACTTTGATTTTTATTTAAAGCTCTATAATAAGTCTTACAGAATTACAAACTCGATTGTTCTTAAACTGGACAACCAAAAAGTTTTTATGTAAAATTATGAGACTACTGCAAATATCTTTTTAAAAACTAAAGTGACACCCTTCTCGCTGATTTCACACTTTTGTACATAGCAAGCATATTTAAGTTGAATCATACATTTCAATTTTGTTAAACCATTTCTTCTACAGAAAAACAATTATTACCCATAGTATTTTGAATTTATTCAAGTTTTTTATAGATTCGACATTTCGTTTCTGATTAGGAACATTATCAAAAGAAAAGAAATAGTATAAGTATATACAGGTGAAAAACAAACAAATAATAACAAACCAATTCTATAAACAAAATATTTTATAATTTAATGTTTAAATCAAATTACAATTTAAAAAATATTTTAAATGGAAAAATATTTTTGTTTTTTGATTTTTTTTTGAATTAAACTGGCTTTGCTTACATTTCTATTTTTGAGTTTGCCAAATGTAAAAACCAATTCAATTATGTGTCTGGATACTGACACAAAGAAGTTATAGTTTGCAACCTTACTGGATAGCAGTAAATAGCCTCTACACAATGCATATGTCTGCTAAATGCGTTGTCTATTTTTTTTTAAATTTATCTAATTATTTTTTCTTTCTCCTGAATTCAAATTATTGAAGTTGGACTATTAATACTACAAAAATTTAATAAGAAGAAAAAAAGAATACTGACATATGTACATCATATTTTACAGTAAAACAGAATATTCATTACGACCATTACATATTTCTACCATTGTTTTCAAAAAATAAAACTTTTGTGTTTACATTCTTGAGTATATGTTATTAAATTACACAACTAGTTTGAATGTAATTTATCAGTAATGATATTTAAATTAGAAATCAGTAAGAAAACTGAACCGAATTGTTACTGTAAAATACATGAGAAAAACCTTGAAGAACAAATAGAAATACAGAATAAAATGAATACCATATACTATATGAAATGTATATGAAGTATAAACAGTTTTAAACATTGCAAATTAGTTCAGTACAAAAAATCAACGTTAGTGTATTTTTAAAACTAAAGTATTCAATATATTAATTACAAATCTGTGAAGACAAATAACAAATAATTAGTAGACATATAAAGCAACATAAATTTAAAAGTCTAATACCTTATTGTGAAGCTTTTTTACAAACAAAAGATATTAACTTCAAAAATTGACATTAATTAGATAGAACACAAATTAACGATTAAGTAAAATCTGATTTTCTCATTTTGTTTCACAACAATACGGGTTTACAATAAAAAAGATTAAAAATTTAAAAAAAGACAAATTAGCTATTATACTATCAAAACTTTCATGACAAAATTCAAGTGTCAAAATGCAAATAAATTTAAAAATCTATTTTTCTATTAAATCTTGAAATAAATAAAAAAAACAATAAATTAAAAAAATAATTAAAAATTAATTCTGTTAAGGTATTAGAAAAATAGAATAGATTCATAATTAAATTGTGAATCCATTCAACCATATTAATCTTGCTCAAAATCTACCCAAGTAGAGCCCAACCACAATGGAACGGACGACACGTAGAACTAGAAATAATTAAATGCATAACATAACAAACCCCGTCGCCTCCTTCCAATACAATAGTACTCATCAGTTCGATCTCGACAATGGAATTTGCGGTCACATCGAAGGCGCTCATGAATACATTGGCCATCATCACATTGCCATTCACGGGATTTACACTTTTTTCCACTTGCTATTATTACATGCAATAATATTATAAAAAACCTTGTGCTGGTGCAATAACATTAAACAAAAAAACACACTCCAAATAAAATGTGAACAGTGTGAAAACACATTTAAATTAAAAAGTAAAAAATTAGAAAACCCAAACCACAACCTTTGAATGAAATTTATAAAATAGGAAGAAGATACTTACGTTCTACTCTAACGTCAATATAATCACTAGCAGTACCACCTTCAGTTGCTACTTCACAGAAGTATCTTCCTCCATCACTTGGTTGAATGTCTACAATCTGCACATATTCTCCATTTATTCGTGCATTTGGAGGCATAGGTACATGTTCTCTAAACCAGTGGACTTGTGGAGGTGGATATT
The DNA here is from genome assembly GCA_011009095.1 of Ignelater luminosus. Lineage (NCBI taxonomy): Eukaryota > Metazoa > Arthropoda > Insecta > Coleoptera > Elateridae > Ignelater > Ignelater luminosus. The sequence continues at coordinate 131,018 of VTPC01001142.1, forward strand.
CGTTACCTCCACGTACTATACAGTGAAGTGTTAGTTGTGTGCCTATAACTGCAGTTTGTTCTCTATCTTCTGCTGTAATGGTAGGTCCTTGTCCATCTGGAAATTTTAATACATACTTTTATTTATATGACTGTATCAACTTCGAGTAAATCTTAGAAATTGTTCCTTACATAATTAAGGTTTATAGTTTTCATTTGCAAATCTAATTATTATTACCTTGAACAATAACATCTGCAACAGCATCCGCTTCACCAGCAGAATTTACTGCAGTACATCTGTATCGACCAGCATCAATAACTTGAATTCCATGGAAACGAAGATGACCTCCTTGTGTATAAGCTGACTCTGGCATTTGTCGGTTTATAGCTGTCCAAGTAATTGTAATCGGTTGTTCTCCAGTTGCCGCACATTCTATGTAGGCGTTGTCACCTGGCCTTACAATTTGTTTGGGTGGTTGTAATGTTATTCTTGGTGGTGCTGTAAAAAGTAATTACATTTATTTTATGAATATTTATATTTTAATGTAATAATTGGCTAATAATATCTATAATTTATTAGAATGTCTGTAAGTTGTATTTTCTCCATGCAGTATTAGCATTTTCTGTAATAGAAATGCTAAAATTAAAAATTAAAGCAGAGATATTTGAATGCAGTAACAGAAACAAAGTACCTACTAACATGCAAGTAACAACTAATTAGTAAATTAATTATTACTGCAGATAAAATCTTAAATATTATTTTAGTATTATAACAAATAGTACATAATTTCAATTTGAATCAAATTTTTTAATTAACTTTAAGAAGAAACAGATTGCTGTATTTCCATAGTTACCAAATTGCTACCAAGATTTTGGTTAAGTGATATGAAGTGAGCATCAGAACAATTTTAAAAAATCTGAACATCTACTCTGCTGTTAATAACTGCTCATATCCATGAATAATTATGATGATGTGCTACTAGCATCTGTTATTAGGTTTGTTCGTCTGGCTTGTGATAAGTTGTACTTCGTTCAAGTTAGTGACTTCACAAGAACAAGTTGAGAAGAACAAAGAACATGTTTGCAACGAACGCTTTCATCACATGTTGGCACAGTTTTAACCTGTTTTGATAGATTTATAGTTTTCATCTGACATAACCTAAGTTTCGAATTTCGATGAATCAGTAATAAATCAATAACTATTTGTTTCCATCTTAATAAAATATAATAATTGTTTTTATTTTTTACTTAATTCCCAAAACATGCCCCGCAGTCAGCACACACGCAACCTCAATTACTTCATGAAAATTCTTAGGTTAGGTATTTGTATATGTTTACATTTTCTGCAACGCTAGTTGAAGGTCAAATTCGCCAGTACAACTTGTACTTGCTCGAAAGGTGGTACAGATTGAACGTGTTCGGAACCTGAACTTTAAAGTCAGCGAACAGCCGACAACTTGTTTAGTGCAACAAACGAACACGCCAACTTGTGATATCTCAACTTATTACAACAAACGAACAAACTTATTATGTACCATCACTAATAGCTTGTCTAACCTCAAATACAAATGGTAACAAAATACTGTAATGCTGGTAGTAAATGAATCACAAATGGTTTCTACCAAATGTCAAGCAAGTTCATGATCCAAATGCTATCACTTGTGGACACAAGCAATGTTGTTCAGAAATGTGAAGGTCTTAAAAAAAGCATTATTAGCAAAAGTAGTCCAATAAATAAATAAATAAATAAATAAAAGAAGTAGTTGTTAGGCAGATGGTTCTTAGACAATACAGTTGCCTTATTTATCACCAGCTGATAATTTGCTGTTGATTAGAATGCCAATTAATAAATAAAATCAGAAGACTAGTGATGTAATTTGGCAACAGTGCTTTTGCATGCTATAATTCAGAGTATAGTTGGATTTTTACTCTTTTGGGATGATGTCATAGTTTTCTTTCTTGTTTTGTCTTTAGTTAAACAGCAGAAATAGAAAACAAAACAAAAAAAGGCACTGTGTTTATTGATTTATTAATTGACAGCAGTGCTTTTACACATCTTAGTTATTCTCAGGGTTGTCAAGTTTGTTTCTGATGTAATGTAAGTCATGCATAGAGTTACCAGATGGTTGTACATCATCCCAAAAGGGTAAAAACTGGATTTTATGAGGTAATCATATTGTCTAAGAACAATGATTGTTAGGTTGATAGTCATGCAACAGGCAACACTAAGCTGAAAGGAATTAGAAAGAAATAAATATGAGATTATAATTCCAAGATAGATGAAAAGAAATAAAATTAAGGGTTTTCATGGCAAATCAGAAAATTGCATAAGTAGATGAATGATATGTAATGATGATAATGAACCAAGATTAGAATACAAGATTAATTTAACTTATAAAACTAGTAATCATACCAAGATCTATCTACCATATATGGAGAATTTATTTCAGAATTAATGAAGAAAAATTTATGAATAAAATGTAATCAATTCAACCACATTATAAATCACAATACAGAATTATGTAAAAATGGATGTTGAGGTATGATATTTATTAGCACCTACTGTTGTAAGGTATTACATTACAACTTAATAATTTTTAAACAAGCCCTGTTATCTACCCAAACATAGACTGTTGGTGTCTCAGTTTATGTTCAAGATTTTGATTTGTGTATTTTTCAAGTATATTTCTTTTGTTGCTTTTTGTAAGTTAAGTAGTGTATAAAACATAAAACTAAGCAAGTTCATTGGAATTTGCCTTTCTCCTTGATTTCATTTCTACCAGTTATGTATGTATAGTACGTTTTTATATTATAGAATTCAGAGTAGGCCTTGACATGATATTTTTGTAACAGTGTCCTTTGAAGTTTCACTAAGAGTTACTAAATACATATTTATAGGTCAGAGGTCTGTCATTTGTGTCATTGCTTTACATAAACATGAATTGTCAACATGTGTAGTGATTTTTGGTTTTTAGGTTGTAAACTTGAATTTGCTGTATCTTTGTCATACACTGTAAAATATGATAGAATCAAAGCCTACCCTGAATTCTATAATAAAAAAACAGGCTATAAGAACAAAAACTGTTATTGTCATGTCAACTGAAACTAAGTTAACCTAAATCCGTACAAAAATTAAATTGCGGTTGAAAATAGGTGCAACCTTATGAAAACTAATATTTGAAGTAAAAAGAGTTTTCATTTTCAAAAAATGCAATTTTGCAAGAGTAAAAAAAGTAAAAATTAATTTTAGGTTATATTTTTTAGCATATTGCATTGGCTAAAATTACTTGATTAAAATAATGATGAAGGGTAATTTCAATAACTCTGAATGATTTTAATAATTTGACAATAAATTGCAATTATGCAGTTTTACTGTTTTACTGATGCAAAATTATATTTGTTTGATTTACATTTTAAAATCAGCAGAAAACAGGCAACAACAGGTATCAACAGCCTACAAAAACAAAATTCCCAGTTCTGCCACTCACCAAAATATAATTTCTTTTGTAGTGCTGTCAACTTAACAAAAATAAAACGTGGCCTACCCAGAGAAATGGTATATACTACCCTACTGTTTTCTAGTTTTGAAACAGATACTAATATAAATTTTTGCATGACCACCTGTAAGGTTGGCACTTTACAACTTGTTGTCAGTGTCAAAAGTTAACAATTAAATAAACATTTGCAATTGATTTGACATATCGATGTTATAAAGCCACATCAATGTTATACACATGATACTTATGATCTTGGTCGATTTCATTTTTGAATCTACCATCAATAGTTCTTCTTTATTGTTTTCTATAAAATAGGGTCATGCAGAAGATATTGTATAGAAGTCGAATGTATTTTTTTAAAAGCTTCACTTTACACTCTTGTTACATAAATAACTATTTTATGTTCTGTATATCTAGCATATCGTAACCATAGAAACACAAAAAGTAATTAATTTCATGATTAAACAAATTTTATAAAGTAAAAGACAACTAATCAGCATAAGTATTGTCTTGATACAGAATAAGTTTTATTCATTTCACACAAAATTATTCTTGTGTTAATCTAAAAGTCTGTTAAAGGGTCATTCATTGCATGGAAAAATAGCTCACCCTATTCTATTTGTAAAAACAGTTCATTAAAATCAATCAATTAGTAAGCAATAGGACCAGATTTCAAGTAGTGGTGACCCCGATGATGGTTCCAGGGTGCGCCTCACACAAGCAAACAAAAGTATACTATTTTTCATTTCTTAAATCTAATAAGTCAAAAATATATACATAGAGAAAAAATTATTGAAATAAAAAAAATCAGAACAACAATATTTAAAAAGATGGTAGTTTGTATGGGTTAAGATTGGGTCTAATGCATCTTTTCTTAAATCTGGTCCTGGCAAGCAAATCATGAATTTACATAACCTGCGACTCAAAAAAATATACCCAAATCTTCTTAATTCATAATTTTTACAACTTGCATTTCAATTACTACATACATAATTTTCTGTTTTTGTCTTTCGTGACCAGATTTGAGTATAATTTTTTTTAATTAGGGGTTGCAAGTAATATTAAGGTTGTCAGATTTAAGTTTTTTAGAAAATGATATAGCAATAGTATTTTACTCGTCCATCCAAATTAGAGCCCTCGTTTTTAATTTTAGACTTTTTTTTTTTTTTACGAAACATGTAGTAAATCTTTAAAAGACCTTTAACAGTTACTTTTGCTACATTCAAGTAATTTTCTCTTTTGGCTATGCAACATGTTCAAAATAATGTGCTGTCAAAAAGAAACCCAATCTGCATAGCTTAAGAAGTGAAAACCTTATGTCAGTGCTTTATTTATTTTTTGTATTAGTTGTATATAATTTGTCATCACCAACATACATGTCTCATATCATAGGCTACACAGATTGGGTTTCTTTTTGATGCCACCTTATCTTTCTTTTCACTATTTAGTGACAAAATACACCTTAGAGTTTTCTAACTTCAATAGTCCATTGACTGAAATTCTAAAGTCATACTAACTTGAAAGTCAGAATGAATTTGTAATTTCTACCTCGCCTTGCTACTTTAAAGCAATAGCAACTTGAAGGTTTTTCGATTAGTAACTGCTTCATTCCAAAGCTTTAGATATGTTCTTGAAGTTTGAAACTTTGCAGTGATTGAAGTAAACCCAGTGGGTCCTGCTACCTTTTTTATCACAATACAGTTTTTAATACTTAAAAGTTGAAATCTACATCTATAATTTCGTAGTAGTTACTATCTCAAGGTTCCAGAACCTATGGTAGTGGACTAAGGATGTTGCTTGGACTTGTTCTGGAAAATGTACTTTGTACCGATACTTGTAATATTTCTAACATCAACTACTTAACACACTTTAAACAAGGCAGATTTCTGACAACCTTAATAAAACATAATTTATTTAAATATTTTGATAACACATTTATTACCTTAACATAAAACAGGGTCAATCAAATATTACAGTAACCTGCAGTCTACATTCTTGAATACCAGATTTTGGGAAATTCTTCAAAACCATTTTGTTTTTAAATGTTGGAATACCCAAGTTCATTATGTTGTTTCTTGTTTTTAAATATTTTTCCAACTTTCTTAAAGTAATACCTTTATCATTTCAGTAAAAGGCTATGTTAGTACTAAAAGCATCATAATTTAATGACATTCACACAATCATATATGTATAGTCAAGAAAGCTGGTTATAAAAAAAACTCATGATTATGTGTTTTTATAAATTTTAAAAGCAGCTATTATGACTGTAACCTCTACACTATATTAAAAGCCTGAACCATACAGGGTATTGTGTTTTATCATTAGACAATTCTAAATACAGTCGAACTCGCTTACTGCCATACCGGTTACTACAACAACCCTATTATAGCATCTATATTTGGCAAAACCCTTCTAGTTTCCGTAAGGTATAATATTAATTTTACTCAAATTTAGCAACAACATTTATAGTGACAACTCTGTTATAACAATGTGATTTTGAAATAAATTTTGACATTTTCAATTACGTATACACTTGAATACAATTTGAAAAAGTTTTGTTTACTGTTCATAATGCCGGAAATTTAATGAAAGCAAAGTAAAAAATATCGAAACAGTATGGAAGAAAATGACAGTGACTACCATCAAGAACTGCTTTGTTCATACGGGTTTTAAATCAATAAATAGTGAAACTGATTCTAGATTGGAATTAGTCGCAGATGATTGTTCAAAGAGTTTGTAATAAAATCTAATGAAAATTTTCAATAAACATGCGCCATACTGTTTTATTTTATTAATATAAGAAAATTAAGTGTGTAATGTGTAGGTTTGGTTATAGTGATAACTTGTTTATAGCAACAAATTTATCACGGTCTCTTCATTATTGTTGTATCCAAGTTCAACTGTATAGTAATTTATAAATGGTTTATGAAGAAAAATAGCTAATGCCCCTGCTGGCAACACTGTTAAACTTGCCACTGGCTTATTATGTATACCTCTTACTTCTGTTGCTACGTTCGGCAGTTACATCCATGAGCTCTTTTAGAGGGAGCTCAGTAAAATGAGATTTAAGTCACATGATGTACGAATGAGCCAAGCAACCATAGAATAAAAAATGATATAAAAGAAAATACGCAAAATTATAACCTAAAAATAGTCATGGGGTTATGTCTGTTACTAAGTTATTATTGATAATTAAACAAATATTTCTTGATGAAGATGGCAAAGAGAAAGAAATTTTGGAGAAAAATAAAAATTACTAAAAAACAAAACAAAGGTATATAGTAGTTTGTACAAATGAACTTAATCCTTAACTTTGCTTTTTAAAAATGTATCTCAAACACAGTATAATGCTGTTTTGCAGATTCAGTGTGCTTACTCCCAGTTGAGGAAGAGATCGCCTATAGTAAGTGTATTTAAATTTGAATCTTGTCGCTCATTGTTTATGTTCAGGTGTTGACGCATTGAACTCCTGGCAAGCTGTGCGGTTGAGCTATGTACAACACAGATCAAAACCACCAACAGAGAGTGAGATTATTGGATCTGTAAAGCATTATTCTGTGTCTCAAATATCTCACTTTACATGTAAAAATCTAAGAGCTTCAGAACAAATCTAGTTAACTCCATTTGCTCCAAAACTATTTAAAAAAAATACAGAATGGAGTAAACAAATTACAGTTTGGTCCTTTTAAATGAAATGATGGAAATAAATCAACAATAATAATTTTTCAGTAAATCGTTGAGGCATGTATGCGATTTAAATTACATTGCACCTTTAAAACTAGTCTTTGTGATTTTCCAGCTATATTGGAGAAAGTGATGACGTCATTGAGATTTTTTTTAAAATGGCAACATAGCATTTTTCTTGTATTCTTTAATAGTCTAAGAAGTTCTCTTTCTAGTAATATAGAATTTGTCATAGGTTACATAATAAAACATCTGGGAATGCAAAGCATAACCACAACGAACTCCGTTTTGTTGTTTTGGCGGCCATTTTGACCATGTTCCTGAGATGATATTAAAAAACTAAAACTGTATGTGTTTTATTTTTTGATGTAGAATACGATTCTAAAGTAAAAACAAAATTTTTAAAAATTCTTCAAATTTCGGGGGTCATTTTGACCATGTTCCTGAAGAGATATCAAAAAACAAAGACACTTCTTTAGTTTTTTATGTAGAATCCAAAGATGAAGTCAAAATTTGAAAATTTAAATAAAATGTGGACAGACAGACAGACTTCGTAAATTCAATAACGACTCCTTTTGGAGTTCATTGAAAAAAACTGAGAAAATATGTTCTAAATGTTTACGTTTAGGTTATTCGAGTTACTACTTCAAAATAACAATAGGTAGTGTGTGATGCAAAAAAGCTAATGGATATAATTGCTAAACGTAGATGTCCAGTATGAGTGTATACTATTATGTTTAACATTCAACTTTACGATGTTATTTCTTGTATGTCAGGCTTTTAATAGAAGAAAAGGTTATTTTATGATATATGATTTTAAGAATCTTATATTGTTTACAAGTATACATATTTATCGTAGAAAAGGTATCCATTAACAATAAGAATCCAAACAAAAGCATATATATTTTACAGCATTCGTTAAATTCAAGTTTGGATATAAAAATCACATTTTTTGATCTTCATCAGTGATACTTTATATCTGCAAACAGAATACTTGAATAAGGTATAGGTACTAAAATAGATTAGGTCACATGTAAGTATTTTTATGATGAGGACCTAAGGGACTCAAAATATTTTGAAATTAATTTTTTCCATTCTACTTCAAAGTTATTACAGAAGAAATTTATAAAAATATTTTAGTTCAGATTCTTCTTGTTAATGGATAGAGGAACTTTTGATGTTTTAAACAATAATATTGCCTAACAAAATATACTCTCAATTTGATTACTTGATTAATTTATTTCTATAAAAAATAAATCTTTTTCTAATAACGTGCATAGTATAACTATTATAACATACGCCGCAACTCCTTAAGAACAAAAAATATTCGATTTCACTTTTCAATAAATTAGCATTCAAAACTAAAGGCATCTTAGAGCGTAGCATTTTCTTTTGTTTTAATAAGTAATATAAAAGCACGAAGAAGCACAAGCAGGTAACACCGACGAAAACACAGTACCTCTTAGTGCACATATGTCTTCCTCGGCTGAATGAAACAGAAAATACAAACTTAGTACAAAAGACTAGGATATACAAAAAATAAATAAAACAGTAGACAAAATCAAAAACATAAAAAGCCTTTCTATATACTACTGGAAAAACACTAATTTTAAGAAGAAATGCAATTTTAAATAAACTTGATTGTTACTTACAAATGACTTCCAAATAAGCACTAAAACTGAACACAATTGCTCCCGATGGATGTATTCCAAGACAGCGGTACTCTCCAGCATCAGACGGTTGAACATTATCAATATACAAAATGCCACTACTCATGATTGAATTATCTGGTAAAGATGAATTGTCTCCACGTACCCAGTTTACATAGATTGGATCAGAAATTCCTGTAATAATAATTAATATACATAAATTAACAACTAGTTCAAAAAAACAAAACATTTCAAAATACCTGGTGATTTGGTTTGGCAACGAAGTTCAGCACGAGTACCCACAGGAGCTACAAATGTCTTGTCAGAATATGGAGGAATATGTTCGTTATCCCTAAATGATGGTCTTGGTGGAATGTACGGTGGATATGGTGTAACTTGATTGTCACCCGTGCCTGCACTACCATCTTCACCTTGATTATTTAAAGTATATTAAAACTTGCATTTGAACAAATCATAGTTAAAAAACATTTCTAGGTATAAGAACATGCATTAAAGTAGGCTTTTCTATGCCTATTTCATCATTAAAAGCAGCTGTCTTTGTAACAATATCATTTTATTAAATGTTGCTAATGATAACATATGACTCTGACAGTGCAGTAATGGACTTTTTGTGAATCTCCGTACAATACAATTTTTTCCTATATATCTTATGCATGTATCATTATTGTGGGGCTTTCCATTATTGGTGCTACACCACTAAATTTTATGTTTTACTACATGTTGCAAGGTTTGTATCAATTATCAAACATTACCATTAACAATCTACTGAGATTAAAAATTAAACAAATCATAATTTTTCTATTAAATAGGGTGTAGTCACATACTTTTTTCTTTAGATTACAAATAAAAAGATTTAATTAAAGCACATAAAGAAGCTTCAGAAAGTATTATCTAGAAGATTTTCTAGAATTCTAAATAAAAAACAAAAATGGAACAAGTAAGTAAAATATTGCATAAATATACCACCAAGTTTAAGCACCGTAATTTCTACAAAATTAAAATGCCTTACAGATTAATGATTTAAGCATTTTTATATTAAATTAGTAATTGGTGGTTGATGTCTTATACATTTGAAATTGCTTAATGTTAATACATTAAAATCAAAAATGTTTGTAAATTAGTAATAAATGAGTAAAAAAGCAATTTTTATATAAATGTTGCTTATCATTGATATCCATATAAAAAGAAAATCTACAATTTTATTTGCTTATCTGTAGTAAATTAGAATTACTCTAAATTAAACGCTATATTTTTAGTAAAGCTGCTACTGTTCTTTTTACTACTGCTAAATACCCTTCATATTAGATAAAAATTTATACAAGGTGTATCATGACATACTGGACAAACTTCAGAAGGTGGTGATTCCTGAGCGTAGCTCTTAAGAAGAAGAGTTCCTATGAACAGTTGTCCCATTCCTCATCATTTTCAAGACACAGGTTGTTAACATGGTAAAAGGTATTAGAATAAAACTTGGCACAATTCTACAACTTTTGATGCACTTTGTAATGTTATCAAGATGCTTTTGATGTGTTAATTAGATGGGGTAAATATGGGGGTGAGGGGGGCATGTCCACCTCCAATTTCTTTTGAAGTGTGATTTTTCAAATTCTGGAACGTTTTTTAACAAATTGTGTCTGTTGTGAAATTTAGATATCTCTAGCCATTTTTGAGATAAATCAAGAACCGCCGCTTTAAGTTTGTACAATATATCATGATGCACCCTAAATAATTGGAGACAAAAACTTATTAAAGACATTTAAAATTTGATAGATTTGGCTTTGTAATATGTAAGATCACAGTCAATAATAATAATAAGTGTGAAGAGTTTAAAATAGGGAAATGCGCCACACATATAGGTTTGGAAGATAAACAGATGGTGAGTAGTAGAATGACTTATCACTGACTTATTTTAAAATTATACCATTTAAACTACTTGCTATTGAGTTTTGTATAGATGACAATCATATGACTCCTTATGTACAAGTTTTTGCATCATCGACCATGAGTCTTTCCTGAAAATAGTGCTTTTTCTTCAAAATCATATTTTATATTTAATGGTAGATTTTTTGAATTCTGTTTTATATGCATAACGGGTGTTTAGGAGTTGTGCAAAATTAATAAATGTTTGGCTAAGTGGGTCATTAAGAACTAGACTTTCAAGTTCTAAAACTAAGGAAATTTCAAGACGTTTAGAGAGCATAAAATCATGCATTCCTTTTGAATTCAACAGAAAAACTCGCTCACTATTGGAAGTAAGTCGTTGGAAGGCTACTAAATTCTGCACAACACTTCTTTATACAGGTCCAGCCATTTTCAGAAATATTGTTGACATGGCAGTATATGAGCACTTTCTTTTATTGCATTGTGGTTTTACTATTCTTTTATGTAAGAAACATCTTGATAATTTAGGTTCCCTGTTAGCTAAACAATTATTGGATAATTTTGTCAAACACTCTGAAACGCTTTACGGTCGAGAATTTTTGGTTTATAACGTTCATATGTTAACACATTTATCTGAAGATGCAGATGTTTATGGGTCTCTTGATAACGTATCTAGCTTCCCATTTGAAAACTATCTTGGCCAATTGAAAAAATTGGTTAGATGTCCAAATAACCCCTTACAACAAGTTTGTCGCCGTTTATCTGAAATAAATACTTTGGAAACTAGAATAAATCTCAGTGATGATATATTTATCAGCCAGGGTCTTAAGCTAGTGCATAATTTAGGACCTATACCTAAAGTTTTACGTAACATTAAATTTGAACAGTTCAAGAAAATAGTACCACATAATTTTGTTCTTACAATTCATTCTTATTTAAACTGTGATGCATACTGTTTTGTTAAAGGTTCATTTGTAGTTCAAATTCATATTTTAAGGAATATTCAAACAGATGATATCAGAATTGTTGGTAAAAGATATACTAGGCACGAACCTGTGTTTAACTACCCATTTGAGTCGAGTCAAGTAGATATTTACCTTGCTTATAATCTACATGAAGATTATGAATGTTGGTCTTTCAGTGATATTATTTTTAAATGCATACGTTTTCCACATGGTCAAAAGTGGGCTTGTTTTCCATTGTTACATTCTAAGTAGTTTTCATAGTATAATTAGTTACAATAAATAAAATGTATCTTTTTATTTTTACAGATTAGTCTGAAGTTTAAATTTAGACTTTTTATGAAGAATAAAATTTTTATATATTTGTATATATATCCTTGTTTCTTCATTTATATGTTAACATTTGAATGTATAATTTTGTTTCATACACAGCTAGTGTATGTGTAGTGTGGATTGCTGTACTGTAGTTTTTCATGTTCTGTTGTATTATAAATAAAAGAATACTTTAAAAAACGGTAACCTGTTTTTTTGTGGGTTTGACATTTTAATTAAGCATTGTCTAGCGTTTTAAGCAACGTTACTTTCAGTTGTTTTTATAACGTTTAAGAAACGTTAAAATGACGTTATTATTGTTGTCTTTTTATCGTCATTAATAAACGTTAAAATCATGTAACAAAATGACGTCAACGGGCTGCGACATTAGGCCGTCATTTTTACGTTAAAAAGACGGTTTAACTGACGCAAATCTGACTAAAAGATGACTCGAACATGACGTCATATTTACGTGACCTTGCTACTTGGGATAATGGAAGTTTAATCAGAATCAGTTATTTTTCTTCACACTTCGAATCAAACAATACTGAAATTGGAATATCCAAATGGCATTTTTTGTAATCAATTTCTTTTAAATACTCCAATAGATCTTTATCACGAAGAATCTCTTAATTCTTTTTATTAAAAAAAAGTGTCCATTTATTATAGTGTCTTCTACATTCTGTGAAAATTTGAAAAAAATCTGATAAAAAAATAAGGTAGAAAAATTGGTATAGAGCAGGGAATCCACAAACTATGGTAATCAATCAATAAACTTTCTATCTACCTCCGAAATTGGTCACAATAAATTTTATAACTGTGTGCAGAAGTTGAATCCTAATTTCCAATTTTGTCAAATCATTTTTCCAAAAAAAAAATTTAGTTTGCAACTTTACTAAATAGCAGTAAATAGCTTCTATACAAAGTCTATGTCAAAATGACAAAGTTAAAAGTTGAGTAAATTAATAGTTAGTTTATTGATTGTTTTGTTCAGTATTTATCCACAGCTCCTTTTGTTAATTATTTAACAGTAACATAACAGTTTATTTGTAAGTCAACTGAATAATGTTAAAGAAATATTCAAACTAGTTTCTAAACAAGCATATCAATCAGGCGCCATCAAGTTTCAAGTTTTTGTCACCAACTACACACCTGTACCAATAACTAACAGATTTCTTCTTTGTATAAATAAATGTTTGTCATTAATACAGTAAAACTAGATCTGAGCTAAAGCAAAAGTTTGAAGTAATACTAATCATTTACATTTTTGTTCATGTATTTCACTTTTGCATTAGCTTAAAGAAAAATAGCCACTGTTATGTTAAACTTACCCGGCCTTACTGTTTGCCCAATTAGTACGAAGCACAAAATGAAAAAGAAAACATGATTAAATAATTATTAAACATTAGAATTGTTAAGAAAAAATTATATGTAAAAATAATAAATAATAAACTAACACAAAATTAAAACATTAATTTGTGCACAACAAATTGCTTGCCATGTATGTAATTTTTATTAGCAAGCTGTAATCCAGTTAAAAACAAGCTTATGCTTTCGAGATTTTTATCAACACATAGCCTGTAATTAACTGAAGAATCTTAAGTTGAAATTCCAAATTGTCTTATTTGTTAATTTGAAACTTAAAATTCTTAAGCACTGCACTGATACAATTTTTAGTAAAATATAATAAAGTTGTATATAATATTTACAAATAAATTTTGCATAATTATTTTACATTAGATCTTACCAGTGATATCACCACGAGTTGGATATGATTCAATTTCAAGCCTAACACGTTCCTCAGCAGCTCCAGCACTGTTGCGGCCTTGACAAATGTAATAACCTTGATCAGCAGCTGTGACTCTTGTAATTTCATATATAGCCACATTTTGTGCTTGTCTAGAAACAAGATCTTGTTCAGCACTAAAATAATTGTAATTTGTTAGTTTACAGAGTAAACCCTATTATACAATGAGTAACATACAGAATGCGTGGTATGCCTCCACCATAAGTAGTAGTTTGTTTGGACCATTGGACTGTGGGTTGTGGTACACCTGACGCTCTACATTCTAAACGGATATATTGACCTTCACGAACAACTACTACACCACTATGTGGTGAAATTGTTAGGACAGGTATTGTATGAACTTCAACGTGTCCCACAGCTGTAGTCTTTCCAGCTTTATTTGATGCAGTACATGTATATTCACCACTGTCATTGATGGTTATACTCGTGAAACTGAAAAATTATAATTTAAATTTGTCATAAAAGTGAAGTAGTGAATTATATACAATCTTCTTAATCATTTACTATTGTGTAGACAAACATAGAAAATAAGACTAGTAACACAAATGGGCAGAAAATGTCTAATAAGATATAACCAGACACAGCTAACAACGACACTACAACAATTTTTTTAACTAACTCCATTTCATATCGAATATTATTATTTTTAAGGATGATGTGAATAATGAAGTTTGACACACTGAGAATTTTGACACATGTTGACAGTTTTTTGAAATTACACTTTATTGAAGGTTTTGCAAAAACTAGTCTCTTAGGAAACTTTGATATTTAAAAAAGTTAATTAAGATAACAAGCGATATTTTTAATTTTCATGAATACTTACCATTTTCAATAAGAGTAAAGAAAGAATCTATTAGTACATTCTGAGAATACTGGTAAATAACTAGAAAAGCATGAAAATATATATAACAAATACTGAATTTTGTATTAATTTCAAGTTTTCAATAATTATTTCAACTCTCCCCTTAATACATCCCAGTATTCCTTCCAAAATATTTAAAAAGGGGATTGCATTTTATGTTTCTTAGAATAGTGACACAGCAGACAGAATGCTATTGAGAATTTTTTGAAAATTAAAACAGTTCAAAGTAATGATTCCGGAATTGGCCCGATTGGAATTGCCGGAATAATACTTCAAACCCATTCTGAAATGAATCAATGATATTGAAATTAATGAAGCACAGGTGCCACCTTTGTAGAATGCACCACACCATGCTTCCATGCTTGCCTCACCCAGTAAGTTAATTGTGAATTAATAATGGCTCCGCTAAGAACCAGACTGACTGCATAAGTACCCCACCTCTAATTTCTAACTATCTCAAAGTATAATAAGTAGGTATGTGTCTTCTTGTGCAGTATGACCACTTTGACTGTGGAATCAATATCTGAATACTGCACTGACAAGATTAGTATTCAATTCTGTGGTCTCTGATAAAATTGGCCAATGTGTAGGGTTTGCCATTGATAAGTAAATATTCCTGTATTATTCTAGGAATACAATTAGAAATTTGTTATTATCAAGAGTTTGGAAATTGTCTTCTGTGGTGAAGACTTTCTACTCAGGTCTTGAAATATGATTTGTCTAATCCATTGCATCCATTTCATTCACATAGTGTAACTGTTATAATCCTCAGATTTGAGGTAGGTTCCTAAATATAATGGAATATGATTATGTCAATGTTATATCTTTAATTGTATTATTAACACTGTAACTTGATCTTTGTTAAAATGTTAGAATTTGCATTTTCTATTACATTTCGGTTAATATTAATCTGAGTATTTCTCTAGAAGTGAAGACTTTCAGTTCGTAAGTTTTACAAAAGTGGAATTACAGTTTGACATGTTTTAGTAGAGATTATTTTATTGATTGACTATAAATAAATTGTATGTACTAAGAAATAGACTGAATCACATGTGTTGAAAAGTACCCGTGATATAGAGAATTCTTTGCTATGATAATATAAAGAGCTGAATTGATTATTATCCCTAATAATCTTTTACATTTTACTTGATTTTTCTTATATATATATATATATTGGTAAAGTGTATCAAGTGACTTCCAAAGTAGATACTCAACATTCGTTGTGACTTCCATTTTTACGTTGTCACTTCCGAAATCGGAAGTCAGTACGTTTCGCCTTGTTTTTAGCATATTTGGGTACTAGAGGGCACCAAACGCCTAGATCCGAAAAAATTTATGGAAGTGACTTCGTATTGGGAGTATCTTTTGAGTTTGGCACTTAGTTCAGGTATATGCCGTTGGCGCCACCTTCGCTTTTTATACTTTATGTAACTACCATAACTACCCCTTAGTGACTTCCGATATGTGTACTGTTCGTTCTGACGTCCGAAATGTGGCAACGCTGATTGCCAGCGCTTGCCTTTCAACGGGTGAAAGCAGGTAGTTATCGGCGGGGTTTTGGGCTTATTTTACTTTCTTGTTAGCACTACCTAATTCTCTGAACTATAATGCAGAAATGAAAATTACTGATCGGTTTTTTAATAACTGCTCTTTTTAATTTTTGATAGCTCCTGATACTATGTATTTATGCATACATTGTGAAATTCTCCTTTCTTCATGTATCCATTAATTAGATTAGTAAATAACCCATGCCCAATTTAAAATCCTATATTAATTTTAATTTAGCATTGTTCACATTACATCTTTAAATTTAGGATTCTATAAACTTCTTTTTCAAGTACAAAATAAATTTATACGATCAATGCTAATTTAAGATAAAACGTCAATAATACTAAATTAAAGTTAATAAAGAAATTTAATTGAGGCATGAGTTTTTTATTAATCTAATGGATACATGAGAAAAAAAGAAAAATTCCACAGTATATAAATAACCGTTCTTTTATTGTTAAACTAAAAAATAGATTTGCAATTTGAAGATGATAAGTGAATGACTATTTAGTAACTATTTTATAGGACAAACAAGTGATATTAGCATATACCTTCAAAAATACCATTAAGAACTTGGAGGGTGGTGGAGCTCTCTCTTTAGGAATAACAAAGATGTGAATTTTAATTTTATGTATTTCAGTTTTGAGATAAATAAACAAAAGGAAGATAAATAACCAAAGAAGTTGATGGATTTATATCTTAAGAAATTTACGCCTGCTACCTTGAAATACTTAAGGTTTACAAACAGATATTTGTAATAACATGTAGATACATTAATTTTATAGCATAATCTTTGTTAGATAATCACGGGTAAAATATGGAAACTGAATTAAGTTTTTTAGTCTCTAACTAAATCCATATGAATGAATATATGTATTGGAGAGATAAGATTCTAGAAGGTTCATTTCATTAGCCATGAGAAAATATCGAAAAAATAATAGTAACAGCAAAACGTTTACTGCCGGATTCATTTTTAGGCTTTTTCAAAATTTCTGTTGTTTAGTCACAATTAATTAATTTGTCGGCATTTAAATTTTTATTACATTATCGCTAACAGAACAAAAATCTCATTCATGTTGCAAGTCGTATTTATGCAATCTTTACTATTCTTACTACTACCCTACCTACCCTTAAACTATTACCTGCTTTATAACGGTGGTTGTAAATTTTAAAATATCTCTTGCTTCCTGTCGGTTATTCACAACTAAACCAGGAACTTGCCAACCACTCTCAGTTTCAATATTTTGAATATCACAGAAAAAGAAAAAGTATGAATGGTTTCATAACGTTAATTAAAAAGCAAGAATTTCGTAAGTTTGCAGTTGAATAAAAGAAAAATAGGCCACTTTTTCTGTAGGATATCCTCTACTTTAAAAAAACGATTGATATGTTTTTTGATAATAACCCGTCAAATCGGTGAAAATCACGCAGTTTTGTATTTAATAAATTAAATTTTGATAGTGTACAGAATCGAAACCAATGACTTTACGAAAAATCTATTAGTACCATTTTTAGAAAATATTATCTTGCTAATAAAATTCTAATAATAAAAACACTATTCCACTTATAACCTTAAATTTATTAGTCTGACGCCTTTCGGAAATTAGAATAACATTTTCAAAGGCATAAATAAACAAGTTGTCATAGTCTTAACCATCTAAGTTAATTTGAAATCCAACCAAAAATTACGAATTTTATTTTTCGTTCAACAAATGCGGCGGTTTGTGGTCATACGATGACTGTGTTCTACTAGATATTTTTAAAGTTTCTAAATGTTTGGCTAATGTACACAGAACTAGGACTGGGTGATTACTAATTTTAATAATCAATAATCAATTACAAAAAAATAGTTGATTATTTCAATTAATCGGTTATACAATTAATCGATTGCTTCGATTAATCCTTCAATCAGATAATCGAAGTATTTGGTTAATCAGAGAATCGAAATAATTGGTTAATTGGGTAATATAAATAATCAACTTATTGGATAACGAATTATTGGATAGTTGATTAATCGATTGTTCAAAATAATAATCGACTAATCGTTAAATCAGTACCCAATGTATATTGCAGATAATCGACTATCAAATAACTTACAAAGAGCTTAATGAACCCAAATAGGCATTATTACTAACATGCCATCAAAACAAAATTTAATTAATTTTTTGTACTAAATAATCGATTATTATGTACAGCCCTACACAGAACTTCAAAATGAGTAGTTTAGTTTGTAAATTCCTAATTTCATGATATAGTGTGTTGCGTCTTTAGCATCTGATAGGGTTTTTAAGATGTTGATGCTGGTCTTGATTGTTATTTCTTGTTGAGCTATGTATTTTCTTAAAACCCTAGTAATAATTTCCGAAAGATTTCCAAAGTATGGTACGGCTAGTATTTAATGCCCTTGAATGAAGCGTTAATTGGATAAACCTTTTGAATGGCTAATTTGTAATCTTTGTATTTGATTCAAGTATCAGTCCTGTTCAAAATGTAGTCATTGTTTGTGCTTTAATCAAATACAAGGACTACAAACTAGATTAAATACTTAACCATACCGTACTTTGAAACACCCTTAGAAACGATTGCTAGGGTTTTAAGCAAAACAGACAAATACAAAAAACATTCAAAACCAGCACCAACATCTTAAAAACTCCTTCAAATGCTAAAGACCCAACACAAAATATCATAAAATCGAAATTTACAAATTAAACTGCTCATTTTGTAACTCTGGATACATTGACCAAATACTTAGAAATTTTTAAGTTAGATACAAAACATAAACACCCAGAATAATCCAATTATGCCAAACACGCAATAAAACACAATCATTCTAAGACCACAATCAACTACATTAAATCTTTACATTTTTGTAATAATAAATACAAACTAGATGTTTTAGAAGCATTCCAAATTTACAAACAGAAACACAAAGTACCTTCAACGAATAAGAACATTTTACTAAAAAATCTTGGACGCAAGCCTGTAAGTACAATTCTGCGTTTCTTACTTCAGGAGTTGTCTTTCTAGATAGTAATTTACTACTGCTGCTTTTTCCCTAGCAAAAAGCAAAACTCGAGAACACTTAGTCAACTCCATAATGATAGTTGAGGAACTTATTTAGAAATTTGAAATTGTTGCAAATTCAAACTCGCAGTGTTCCCATGCAAGATTTTCAATATGAAAATGTAAAATTACTAATGAAAAATTGTAAGTAATTGCGGATGTAAAGCGAATGGATAAAACTAGTCATAATGTTCATAACGTTTTTTTCTGTAAAGTCACTCATTCGACCCAGTCACAACAGAAAATAACATTACGTCTAACTTTAATGTTTGCAAATACTCTATTAAATGATAAATCACAAAGGCTCCATGAACCAGTATAAACTCTTGCCTAGTTAGTATGAAGTCCACTTTTCAAATTAATAGATAAATAAATAAATAAAAATAAAAAAATAAAATCGAGTATAAATTTGCTTTAGCTATACCAGTTTTGTCAAAATCTTGGTTACTAAAGTTTGAAAATAAATGCACGTTGCCTACAGAAATCGTGTTAATATTGTCCAATTTATTGTTTAATTTACATTGTAATAAAGGTTTTCCTATTTGTCTGTCTGTTTAGAATTTATAATTCATGATTTATCTTTAATAAATTCTTTATTCTGAATACTTTGCTTTTTATTAGCGCATTTTCATTTGCTATTTATAAAAATTTGCTTCCTTCATCATTTGTGATGACTTTTATACTTCTAAAACACTTAATGTTTCTTAAAAAATAATAATTAGGCATTGTTAACGTTCTGGCTGTTTATTTATTTTCCAACTATTATCAGGTTTTAATTTACTTGATTTAAATCTTTTAAATTGGAAGTTCAATTCTGTAAATTTTAAAAATAAATATTGTGAATTTAAAAATAGTGTCACATATTTGTTTGACAAAGAGTTATTTCAAAACGGTTGCCCACTTCGAATCACCAGCTTTCTCAGACATCAAAATAATATTCTCACTCCACCGGTTTGTACGATACCCGATTAGTTACGTATTCCAACAGAAAGGTCGGTGGTTAACGCGGCAACCCCGCTGGAAGTGAGTACGATGCAGCGGTCTCTGTATACAAGCACCCCCACTTCATCACCATGGAAGTGAGTTCGTGGCCTCCGTGATTGCGTATATATATATATATAGAAATTTAAATTTGAGAAATTGTTTCCCCTCTTCTGAAAACTGGATAAGGCACATTCCCCTCTGCCTATATATGGTTTTAAAATGCTTCTAGAGCCTTTCCTTCGTGTGGAAGTCAGGCCGCCCAGTCTACATAACGGAAGTCACTTCTTATCATGTATATATATATATATATATATATATATATATATCTGTAGATGTTTTTTAAATATCAATGTACTTTATGGTCTATGAATATTTGTTGGAGTTTGTCTACAATGTTCCTTAAAAGTGTTCCAAGACGGATTTGGAATGGCACTGAATAGAAAAACCTATGAGTAATTTTGACTAAATTTACAAACGATTGTAACTGTAGAGTTTCATGTTCTTCTAAAATACCATTAGATTAAAAAAATCTTCTTGGAAAATCAAAACGTACAATCTTGACAGTCTTTCCAACTTATAAGTAAATCAAGGACTTTGTGCTACCATCCAATCCAGACTACTTCTATCACTGTGTAGTTAACTGGAATCCTTCTTTGATTAATGTTAACAGTGTCGTTTCCCACCATCTTCAATTATTTGTAAAATTTTCACTGGGACATTGTAAGCTACTTTGTGCTAGTGCCATAATTAGCATAAAAATAGAAAGAAATAAGAAGAAAAGCCTTATTGTAACTTTCTAAATAAATCAAGATCTTCATATATCATCAATATAAGAAAAAGAGAATTATAAATTACCTACGTGTGATAATTTACTTACCGTAAGACTCCATTTGCAAGTTGTTCAATTGATGGGCTAAGTGGTTGTCCATTGGGTCGACTCCAGTGCAATTCAGGTTCAGGACTACCAGCACTTACACGACATTGCATCACAAGGCTGCTTCCAGCAGTGACGGTAAGAGCTTTGCTCGGATGGATTTCTATAATAGGTACTTCGAGTCCTAAAAAGAGTCTTTAAGTTTAAAACTATTTTTTATTAGAGTTAGTATTCATACTTTCAATCTCAATAATTGTAGTCCCTTGCGCATAACCAACACTATTGGTTGCAACACAAACATATACACCTCGATCCCGAAGTTGTACATTTTGTAATCGTAACACAGAACCAATTTGTTGAATATTATGTGGTA
This sequence comes from Ignelater luminosus, assembly GCA_011009095.1. NCBI lineage: Eukaryota > Metazoa > Arthropoda > Insecta > Coleoptera > Elateridae > Ignelater > Ignelater luminosus. The sequence goes on from VTPC01001142.1 coordinate 152,513, forward strand.
AGTTTTCGCTTACTTTAGTCCATTTAATAGTAGGAGGAGGTACACCACTGGCATCACAACGAATCTCTGCTGATGTACCTTGAGCTATACTAATACGTTCTGGTTCTACTTTGACTGTTGGGAATCTAATATATTAAAAGTTTAATTTCACATATTAGATCAGAAAATGTTTATACATACTCTGTATGTCCACCAGAGATTTGTACTGTAGCATTGCCGCTACCAACTGTACCAGAGTAACTAGTAACTCTACAAATGTAAACTCCTGCATCTTCTACTCTAACATCAAATATTGTCAGAACACTGCCATCAGGGCTGCGACTGGAACTATAAGGTAAAGGTTGTCCACCAGCTCTAGACCACGAAATCTCACGAATTGGTTTTGGAGCATCGCATGTTAGAGTGAATGTATCCCCAGTGTTACCATAATAACGAGGTGGGTTTATTTGAACAATCATAGTTGGACCAGGCACTTGAATTACATATATGTAGGTTGTACTTCTCTCTGATCCAGCAATATTAGTAGCGATACATTCATATTCTCCCTGATCAGCTACCAAAGCGTGAGGTATACGGAATACTCCACTAGTGAAGGAATGCTAAAAACGATATGAAGAAATTGCACATTTTTGAAACAATAGTAAGTCTTACTGTGGGGTTAAGTTGTTGTCCATTGCTGCGGATGAACTGTAGAGTAGGTGCAGGATGTCCTTCAGATCTGCAATATAATTCAATAGCTTCTCCCTCATTTATTTGCAAAGTTGGTGGAGAAATTGATACTGTTGGTCGACGTGGTGGATTTACTACAAAAAAAGAAAATCAAAGCATTACTTAGTTTGTAGCTTTATAAGTATATTATAATATATTTTCTACCTGTTGCATTTAAGTAATTTTTCATATTATCTGAGCAGCATGAAAAGCATTAAGATAATTTATACAAAAACTATATATTTAAAGTAATAAAGTTAGATTATTACCTCCCCCTACATTAATAGTTATGTGTTTAGTAACAACTATAAAACCGTTGTTAGCTTGACAAATGTAACTGCCAGCATCTGCCTCACGAATATTTGTTATAACCAATATTCCTCTACCATCATCAATTGCATGATTTGGAGAGAGATATCCACCTTCCTTGCTCCATTGCAATCTTATAGGTATCTAGAAATCTTAATCAATTAACAATATTTTTATCTAATAATCTCTAATTTACATTAGGTGAAGTGGATGTTGCAGAACATCTAACTCGAAGATTTGTGCCAACATTCACAACTTGCACAGGAGGTGCATCGATGTCTATGAAAATACTTGGAGGCTCATTTGTTGGAGGGGGGTACGTAGGAGTAGGGTATGGCGGCGTTGTCGATTCTATAAGTTAATCAGTTAAAAAGCATTAGTCTATATCTAAGTCTAGTTTTGTAATAAATTATGTTCTACACACAAAACTAAATTGTTAATTACTAGATTGCTGTAAACAAAACACAATACCAATGAGTAGGTTATTTAAATGAATATAGCAAATTTCACCACCCAATGAACATATTTAAAATATATCGTGGAATTATAAAAAAATTTTTATAAATTTATAAAAACCATCACCTGCACCAAATCAATGGACGCACAGTGCAGACACCTGGACAATGAAGCATAAGTTTTATTATTCAAACCTGGATAAACCCTGGAAGTAATGGTTCCTACTATATAACCATCCATGTTTTTTACAAAACAATGAACAACAGTAGGTATGTTATAAACATTAGTATAAAAAGATTTGCGAGCACCAAATTCATGTCTTTGATACATGTCAGTATCACGGTATATAGGCATTCCAAATTCCACAATTATAATTTGAAGTAGTTGACGACTACGATATTTGCATGTTAGTCGTATTTGGGATCCTACTGGTGCAATCACTTGCGAGGGAGACAATTCCAAGGTTACACCATCTGTATAATATTATATTTACACAATTAGGTTTGATGGTTATCTGTAAAGACTGATACAGCTTACAGTAATGTCAATAATTTTTGTAATCTTCAAGATATATAAGTCATGATGATCATATAAACTTCTATTTCGCATCTTACTATACAGGGTGACAAGCCTTAAAAATATTGAATGCAACCTAACTTACATATTTCCAAAGCAACTACAAAATTGGATAATAAAAATTAAAACTCTAATTATTATAGATATCCGAGAAATTCCACTTTGTCTTCTTTTTTTGTCAGTTTTTATGATGATGCTAGATGGTGCTCCACCCCATCACCACAGATGTGTTCAAGATTATTTAAATACCATATTTAGAGATAAGTGGATTGGGAGCGAGTTCAACTACACTTTGGTCTCCTAGGAGTCCCGACTTGACCCCTCTAAACTACTTTTTTTACTTACAGTCAAAAGAATCATGTATGAAAGACCAGTTCTAAACAAGATTGTTGACACCTGCAGGTCGATTACTCAAGAGACTTTAGAAAGAGTAAAGGTTTCATTTAGAAAAGGTATGATTACTAATAGTGTACAAAACAATGGACAACATTTTGAACAATTTCTTTAATTTATCTTCTCTAATTTTGTTATTCTTGATTGGTTACCAGTAAATTGCTTCTTCTTAATTTGTTTTTATTTGTTTCTTTTTTAGTACAGTATTGAATAAATATGTAAGCATTACGATTCCTTTTTTGGGGAGTTCTTTTAGCATTTTAGGGCTTATTTAATCCAGTCCAGGTGACTTTCTGTTACTTAGTTAGAGAATTTCTTTTTTAATTTACTTAGGGGTAAGTATGATTGTAGGGTTTTCAGCTTCTACATTGTGCGCCAGAAAGTTTAAAATTTCTTGATTTAATGTATCGTCATTAGGTGTAAAGACCTCAGCAAGATGTTCAGTAAATAAGTCGGCCTTCTCTTGATTACTTTTTGCCCAGCATCCTGGGATAGGAGTTTGTTTCCGAACCAGAGGGTTTGTTTATGGAGGTTTTGAAACTGCCGCCATATGGAATTATCTTTTCTGCTAAGACTAGAAACATAGTTGTGGAATGATGCGGTTTGGGCATCTTTTAACTTCAGCCTAAGTATGTATGTATGTCGGAAATGTATAATGGGTTGCACATCAAATTCTATTAGACTCATCATCACTGGTGAATCACCCTGTATAAAGATTGCTGACAAATTCTAGACCAGCTAAAAATCATAGCAAGTTTTGTTGTGATCGCTAAATAAGTAACTGATATTTGCAAACTGTTCTAACATTAAAATTGGTACATCTCAATATCTTGTTTTAGTCAACTTTTTTTATATAAGGCCTGTCCACTAAAAATCTGCACTGAGTTATAAATTGGACAAAAAATTATTTTATTAATTTTTATATAAACTAAAACCAGTAACGAAATACGAAAAAGTACATGACTTGGAACACTGACAGCTGATGTTCTTTTGTTTTACGATATAATATGTTAGTAGCCTACTTAATTTAAATCAAACTCAGTGCAGATTTTTAGTGGACAGGCCTTAGAATTCTTCCAAAATATAAATCTTTTCAACTAGAAAATATGTTTCTCACGTAACATCTTTCTTATAGCAAAAATAGATACAACATAATATTTTTTATATACCAGTAATTGACATTATTATATGCTGTATTAATCCTTACATACATTTACAATCATTAAATAATGGTAATCTGAATTTATAATAACAGATTACAATAATAGTGGAATTGTATCTTCTTATTAAGAACCATCTCCCGTTTAATACTTCAATTGAGTTTTATTAATAGCTTCTGTTATACCACTTCCCACATAATCAAAAGTATCTTACCGGTATCTTGACATGCACTTCCAGTGTATCCTGGAAGGCAAGAGCACACAACGCGATTATCTGGTCCCAAACTACAACTATCTTCATTTCCACTACATGGACATCTTGTACAAGATCCTAAAGGTCCTGTATGCAAATCGTTTATATCCCTGTAATAACCAGCTGCACATAATTCACAAGATGTTCCTCTGTAACCCTGTTGAAGAATATCTATTATTACCACACTTCTAAATATTTATTTTTAAAAATACTTACAGGAGGACACCTGCAAACTTCAACATCTCTAGCTTGTGGTTGTCTTGTGTATTGAACAACAGCAGTATCCAAGGTTATGTCACTGATATAAGAAGTTGCAGTGTCAGAAGCTAATGTAGCTCGAACCAAAACAGCATTGATATTAGCAAGAGCAATCAAGATGTCTTCACGTGAAGCTGGTCGAGGTCCTTGTCTGTAGTCTTGTCGTTGCCAATTTCCACTTGTACTTAATTGAACTGATACTCTCTACAATTAAATAAATTATAACAAGATTCTTTACTTTAGAATTAACTAACTCACATTATTTCTATCAGGTCCTGGTGCAGATGGATTAGACCAGTAAATATTAATACCATTACCAACTATTATAATATCCTTATCAGGCATATATCCAGATCCAAATCTGCCAGCTGTGTATTGTTGAGAGAATTCTAATTTACCCCCATATGACTTAATTTTGTTTCCTGTAAAATCAGCTGGAAGTGACCAATATAAACGTTCATTACTACCTGGTCTAAATGAATAACCAATTTTATTTTCTGCTACATTTAATGTGAAATCTGTAGTTATTCTATCTCGCTGATTCCTAAAAATTTTAGATATTAAGTTTATAAAATTATTAAGAAAAACACAAAAACACTAAGTCAATATTTTACAAAATTCTACTAACTCATCAGTAAGGGTATATCCATGATTATGTTGATATAATATTTGGCTTGGTATTTGTTCAACATATAAATTGCTTTCACTACATTGATCGGTAATTCCAGAACAGAAACATTCAAGGCAACCTTCGGGATTTGAAGCAGAAAGTGAAAATGTTCCTGAACGGCAATGATCACATCTGTTTCCTTCTACATTAGTCTAGAAAACAATTTAAAATAATTATGCTTTGTTCAACACTAATTCGACCAAAATATACCTTGCACTGGCACACTCCTTGACGACAAACAGATGAAATAGATCCATTAACATTACATTCACAGTCTATTTGTCCGCTACCCCATCTACATAATCCTGTTATTGGATCAAGTTCATAACCAGGCAAACAAGATTCACAGTTAGGTCCTGTTGTATGATCTCTACAGTTCTATAAGCAAACAGAAAATAAGTTATTTTAAAGGGAAAAAAAAGGATATTAAATACCAAGCAATCACCGGTTTCTGGATCACATTCACTAGAATGTCCATTGCATGAACATGGTTCGCAACGACCTAAGTATAATCCATCCAAAGCACGAGTGTAACCAACATCACAGTCTTCACAAGATAAACCTCTGTACCCTACAGGACAATGACACTGTTCTACAGAAGATGCTCGTTCTCTACCCGTGTTGCGTTCATTTGCTATATCAAGAGATACTGAAAGCAATCTGGAAATAAAGTTTGATGTTAATTATTGAATTATGCCAGGTACTAATAAGTTATTACATCAGAGTTTATGTTAATTTGTGGATTATTAATTCTTTTCATTCATAAAAGCATTTGCTTATACTTACCTTCTTTCTAAGAATTTTATTGAAATAATATTTGTAAAAAATCAATAACATCTTTGTATACATATTGATATCAAAACAACCTTTTAATTTAAAGACCAAAATTATTTTGTAGACCTGGCCGAGAATTTACCATAACCTCTCTTTATTTTATTGTTGATGTACTTCAATTTTGAAAACTTCTTACATTCATGAATAAATTTATTATACATCAAATCAGAAAATATTCCAACCAAATGCAATGTAATTACAATGCATAAGAAGAAAGTAAATCATATCTCTTCAAATTTCTTGAACCTAATGTAGGTAAATTTTAGTCTGATAGAAACTAATAAATTATTAAAAATAATTTTGACCAAAGCCACTGAGAAAAGTCAGTTTTTCATTAAAATGATATATTTAATAAAATACAGAAAGTTGTATTTCTGAAATGTATCATAAATTATGTAATGCAAAATTAGCTCTGTTTTAATCCTCCTCCCTTTTCCTATATCGCACTTGTAGTGTTGTGCACAGATTTTGTTGTGATTATCTAGATAAAAGATAATAATGTTGGGTTATTATATAGATAATTTCAAAGATAATTCTTGGGTAATTTTACCAACATTTTATGCTTTGGTTTAGTTTAATGTTCATGTTTCACAGAAATTTTTGTGTCAAACGAAAACAGGATGCATCAACGATGTCAAATTTCTTTCTTGGGATGTTACGTTGTCAATATTTATTTTCTTATTCTAATTCAGCTAGATTACTAGAAAGATACCTCGTCTAGATAAGATACGAAATAAAGCTATTATCTAGATAGGGACAATACTGAGCACCTATAACACATCTTTTATCAAGATTTGGATAATTGAGTTTGAATTTAAAATACATAAAGGTATAGGTAACAATTAAATAAATCGGCCCAACAAATTGGGGTTACTAATATACAATGTTTGTATATTTGAATTTAAAAATGTTTGATACTTACGCTGCTTCTCTGGTATTAGTGGTGTATGTTGCCTTAATAAGAATTGCTTTCAAGTCGGCTAAAGTCATAAGAAGATGTTCTCGATCAGCTTTTTGGCCATCAGCACGTTGCCAGTGTTGCTCTAATAATGAAACTGAGAAACTTTGATTTGAATTTGCTTGAGGGTAATCCCTTCCAAAGTATAAAAGATTTATTTGATTATCCTATAAGTATTTATAAAAAGATAAGTAATATAGTCATTTAAAATCATTTTGTGTATTATAATTTACAAAACTTACACTAATAAGTTCAACATCAGGTGCTGTATTTCTTGAACTTTGTCCTCCAGGCATAGGCACATATCGCAGAGAGTAACGTAGGTTGCCACCATAAGCAGTAAGTTTGTCACCAAGATAACGTGATGGTAATGACCAATAATAAACATCTTGGTTCCGATTTGAAAAGTCACTATATACAATTTCTCTGTTATTTTGATCTAAGCGTATTCCTTGATCAATAGGTGCTTCTTTTTTAAGGGATTCCACAAGTTTAAAGTCATGTCTTGAACTGGTAAATACAGTACTAATCTGAAGGAGAAAATAAAATTAAGAAAATAAAATATATTACGAATTTAGTATTTACCGTATCTCTATACCAGTTTGAGCTAGTACACTGTTGAGTAATTCCCATACAGAAGCATGCAATACAACCGAACTGATTGTCTCTGCTCAAATGGAATGTATTTGGCTTACATTGATTACAAGTAGGTCCATCAGTGTTTTGCTAAAATAACATTAATCATTAAAATATGTAATTTTAAAACCAACCTTAATACTTACAAGATTTTATATTAAAGTTAGCATGAAAAAATTATCTTAAGTTAATGCCAGTGAAATTATTATTTTATACTTTTCACATCCATTTTAATTTATCATCTGATATATGCACTTGGTTAAAATAAAACAATACTCACTTTGCATATGCATCTGCCAGAAGGATCACCTTGTGGATTTACAGCTCCTTCTGTACTACAAATTCCTCCAGGTTTACAAGAATCTCCAGGTACTAACGGATTGCCTGTATATCCAATAGCACATTGTTGACAACGTCTGCCTGTGTAACCTGGTGGACAGTCACATGTCACTTCACCATCAGGTCCTAGGTGACAAGTTCGTGCAAATCTAAAAGGAATTTTGTGAAAGAATAAATAAATAGTAAGAATGCAAATTTAAATGCTATCTTCCAGAACAATTTATACAGTGTGTCCGCAGATTGAGTTGACAAGAGGAAAAACTTTTTTATTATTGGTTTTAGGATAAAATGTCACTTTTGATAAAATTTTCTGCTTGTTTTAAAACCTCTAATAATGGTAATATAATTTTGATGTTATCAACAATAATGAAGAAAATTTAAAAAACGCTTTATTTTAGTATTAAAAAAACGACTAAGTTCTAAATTTATTCAAAGATCAGGTTGCCATGTTAGCTGTTTTTGCAGGTGCAGTTCAACATGGTAATTTGATTTTCGAGTAAATTTAAAACTTAGTTGTTTTTTATACTAAAATAATGCGTCTTTTTAAATTTTCTTCATTATTGTTGATAACATCAAAATTATATTACCATTATTGGGGGTTTTGAAACAAGCAGAAAATTTTATCAAGAGTGACATTTTGTTCTAAGACCAATAATAAAAAAGTTTTTCCTCTTGTCAACTCAATCCACGGACACACTGTAGATACCTACATTTATTTAAAGTTACTTAAATTAATACTTACTGATTACTAGGGTTAGTAAGTGGGCAAGGACATGTTTCGCATGGAATGCCACGAGATGGATCACCATATGTTCCAGGTTGACAAGTTGGAGGTTCTTTATAACATTGTCCAAGCCATGGTCCTGATTTATGACGTGTGTACCCAGCTGCACAATTCTAAAATATGAATTTATTGTAAGCAAAATGTAACATGTAAAATATCGAAAAACTTAAATATTATTAAATACAGCACTTACTTCACAAGATAATCCAGTGTATCCAGTTGGGCATTTGCACTCCTCCACGTAGATAGCTTGTCCTAATCCAGTATTACTAACACCAGCTGAATCCATTTCAATATTGCTAAGAGTTGTATCCAAGTGGCCATTAACATATTGTAGTTTAATAAGAATATTTTCAACATTCTCCAAGGCCATCATAATTTCTTCTCGTGTAGCTGGACGCTCTGGAGCCGTTTCAGAACGCTTAATCCATTCATCCAAAAAGAATCGTACTGTAACTTGCTGTTCACGCCCTGGCTGATGTTGTCTTCCAACATGGAGTAAAGTATAACCATTTCCCTAAACAAATCGTTTTTTAACCGAGCGGAAAATTAAAAAGTAAACTTGGACATACGGTCAATATAACATCAGGTGCACTTAAGGGCTGTCCATAACCTTCATAACGTAGATTATATTTGATGTATCCTCCATAACTTTTCAGTTGATTGCCATGGAAGTTTTCTGGAAGAGCAAAGTATGGGAGAACGTCTGGTTGAACAAGATCAGCATAGGGTGAAGCTAATTGAACATGTACTCCATTTCGACCAACGGGATTAACTCGTGGTTGTGATCCTCTATAAATAGGTTCATCTCTAATATCCACAACACCTGAATATGGATCTACTCGCACACCAAGATATTTATGGGAGTCAAATGGAGGTTGTAACTGGAGAAACAATTATTTTTGTATTACTTCTCCTACTGAACCGAATGTTAATCACATTCATACCTGATATGTATATAAGTCAGCAGATTTACATTCAGATGTAGCACCGAAACAGAAACAAGCAATACATTCACTTTGATCTCGAGCTGCATCATTAAATGATCCCCGTGGACATATAGGTTTGTCTCCTTCAACTACTAGAATTGTGTCAGGTATAGCAAAGATAGCACCACGAATATTAATAGCTTCACAGGAATAAGCTCCTTGATCTTCAAGCTAAAATATTTTTAAAAATTTTTTTTGCATCTAATTAACCACACTAAAGAGGACTTACTTGTATATCAGGGCATGTTAATGTACCAACACCATTAACACTCGTAGTAGTACATTTTTCAGGAATATGGCCCCAATTAAGACGCCATACTATTTCAGGAGTGGGAACACCAACAGCAGTACAAGTAATCACAAACAAATCACCTTTGACAAGATTAACCATAGGAGGTGGCGGTTTAGATATAACAACATTTGCTAAAATATTACATTTTGTTTTTAGTAACTGAAAGTTCTAAATTAAAAACTTGATTACTTACAGCATCCAACTTCATCACTTCCATCCACACAATCACGTTCGTGGTCACAGTGGAAACTCTTAGGAATACACTGATTACCAGTATGACAAGAGAATTCACTGTAACGACATGGAGATCCTGGTGGATTTGTTGCACAATTTGCTTCATCTGTACCATCACCACAGTCATCATCACCATCACATCGCCAAGTCTTCAATACACAACGTTTATTTCCACATCGGAACTCATTTGGTTCACATCCATGAGGGCCTATAAGAAAAAAAATTACATCAAACCAAAAATCAATAGAATACAGTAAAACACATACTGCAACGAGTTTCATCTGATCCATCACTACAATCATATTTTCCATCACAAACAAGGTGTTTAGCTATGCAATCACCATTTGAACAAGTGGCTTCATGGAGATCACAAGCTGTTGTTGGACGAGTTGGAGGTGGAGTATCTATAACAGAAAATTAATATTATTAGTCTTACAAATACTTATAGGAGGATGCAGATAAAACAGTAAATACTTACGTAATTTAGTTCAAATTCAACAAAAGAGAAGCATGAGAAATATTAAAGGTTTTAGATGAGTGATTTCATTTAAAATAAAATTGTATAAATGTACCTGTTCCTTGATACTCAGTATCAAGTGGTGGCAAATTTCCAAATTTTATAGAGGGTGAATGAAATCGGTAGTCTTTTGTAAATTTCATCCATGCTGCATGAATAAATATGAAATAGCTAACTTATTCTATAACGTTTATTATCTAATAAAAACGAACCATAGTTTTTAATGTGTAATATAATTATGGGCACCTAACAAATTTTTATCACAGAAATTAACAATTGTTGACATTATAAACACACAGGTTTTCATGAAGTTCTGCATCTTAATTATTTTACGATCACTAACTCATAAATTGAAAGTAAATTAACAAAAAAAAAACAACATAAAAACAAAAATAATTAAGAATGACAATCAGACAATGATCAATTTTATAAAAATAAAAAAAATACAGATACAGCAAAAACCTACTTAAGTTAAAATTCCAAAAATCTCCATCTTCAGCAAGTTTTTGCCTCGGAAATATTTTTCATGTATATGTCTCTATGGACACACTATGGACAAAAATTTTTTGTAATAGACAGAATCTTTTATGGATCCAACTTAGCTAGGCTATATTTGTTTTGGATGCATATATCTCATTTTAAAATAATTTATTTTGGTACTTTATTCCAAAAAAAGTTATTCTTCCTAAATAGCCATCTCTCAAATGATGAACTAAACTTTGGTGCCTACTAATGAGACTTGTTAAAGTTTGGTTAGACAAAGAAGGAACCAAAAACAGACCTTCTTCGATTTTGTTTTATTCAGTGAAAGAGAATATTATATGGTATAGGCTGAGTCCTTTAATTTATTTGGTTCGGTCTTAGGCATGTATTAAAATAGACTAAGTTAGCTATAAGTTAGGTTAGATGAACGTATCTTGGGAATAAGGATTGTGGAAGCTTTGTTTATAATGGCAATACATAAAAATTGACCTGATTTTCAATAACTCTAGTGATTTTAATTTTACTAGAGAAGATTCAGATCTCAAAATAATTTCTAAAGACTTATTTATCTTATAAAATTTTATAAAAATTAACTTACAGGGTTCCACAGTAAGGTAGACATGAACTTGGGCGCCAGGTGTACTAGGAGGATATCCAATAGCAGCACAAATATAGGAACCGCTGTGTTCAATTTGAATGTTGGGCATTTCCAAGCGGCCATTAACATCTCGAGAACCAGGTGGTAAGGATAAACCATTTCCACGTAACCAATGTACTTTAGCACGTAAAGGTCCTTCATCTCGACATTGGAATACGACTTCCCGACCTAAATGCACAGTAATAAATTAAAAAAGGAATAAATAAGATTTTACAACCCATGCAGGATTATATACATTTGAGTGGTTAGCTCGACTCAGTCTTTGTAGTAATCTGTTAAATCATACACCAGAGGCTGATATAGTAGGTATGTATAATTTATGGTGTTTAAATGAACATTACGACATGAAACAATTAAATATAAGGTAAATTCTGTTTAGTACTTTAGTTACTTTATTTTTAAGTCGTTGAATATTTAATTTTAAGAATCAGTATTTACAAAAATTTTTATTATTTTCAAATGAATTCGTGCAAACACACAATTTAATCTTACAATAAATATATAAAAATGCTTTAGAGTTATATAAATGTGTAAAAACATATACTATACATTGATATAAATAATATAAAAATATCATTGGTTGTTTATGCAGGCAAAAATTTTTAAAACAAGCAAATTCAAATCCAGATCAATCCTGTAGAAAGAATAACTGCATAATTGATGCATTTTCTCAAAATGTTCATATGTATAGACGTATTATTTACATTTATTATGAAACTGAATTAAATGCACCTACATATATATATAATACAACTCAAAATAAAGAAAGATGCATTTGATTCAACTGATAGAAAATACACATGAAAAGTGGTGCAATATGAAATGAAGATCGCATAAACCTCAAAGGAGACGACATACTTACCAGGCTTGTAAACACCTGCATCCGCAAAACATAAGACAAATAAAGACAATTAGTTACGAACACAACATAAAAGCTAAAATAGATAGAATAAAAATACCACCGATAACTAACATTAAAACCACCAATTAAGACTTTGAATTTCTCAATATTTTTCAATTTTGTTTTTATTGATAGTTTAGGTCACAAATAATAGGATGGCCACAACATCAAAAGCTATTTACGCACACATTGTAGCTTCTTATAACTGATTATTTAAAAAAATAGCAGTTGTGTTATTTCAGTAAATCTTATATGTAATTCTAAATTATTAGAACAGAAAATCTGTAATAAATACAATCAAGAGACAAATACTCACTTTCTTTAATAGTCTGCTGGTTTGGATAGGTTTTCAAATCTAGTCCCTCACGTCCACCAGCTGTGGTACATAAAAGAAAAGATAAAAATTAGAAACTTTTCAAATTAATCAGACAACTGTTAGTTTAATTTAATCTCAAATTCATAACTACTGTTTACTTGTAATTATTGTGTATGTAGCATTTCTTTACAATGTTTTCCAGTTGGGTTGCCAACAAGAAATAAATATCTATTAGACAATGACAAGGTAGAGGCTAAGATTCTGTTACATGTTACGAAGAACCAGTTGAAATGATTAAAAGAGGTACCTATAGCGCAATGTAATTCAAATATTTAAAACTCCAAAGCTATGCTTCAAAATACAAACAAATAAAAGATTGTTTTCTTTTTGAGTTGATACCCTGTATGTTATTATAATTAAGAAATGAAACTTTACTTGGATTATAAAGGATAGTCTCACTAATTATTGTTAGATAAACATGCTAACAAATGATACACATTAATTTATACCGAGAAAATAGACTTGAGTACTACATAAATGTGTATAAAGTAAAAAAGAAAATGAAAAAGCACTGTTGAGCAGTAACAACATGCTGCAGTTCCACAATACAACATTTAACATGGGCATCCTATAGCTGATCTGCACAAATAAACACATCAAAGACTGGCATGGGAGGTGCAGACTTGAAGGTGGTGAAGTAAAAGACCTTGAGCTCGAGAATGTCTGATGAGGGGAGTTGCTCAGATCACAGACACATTACCTATCTTGTAATATAGACTAGGATAGCTATCAAGCAGTTCTAGACCACAATTTACAAAGGGTCAAAACTATGATAAGGAACACAAATGAGCTAGAACTGGTTGTAAAGAAATACAGGATGCAATCATTTCAGCATACGAACAAGTTTATCCCACAGTTACTACGGGTTCCAATCATGATGTGCCCTATTGGAATGAAGACCGTGGGAAACTAAGGAAGCAAGTAAAAAAATGTTCAACAAAGCAAAACAAACAGGAGAGTGGTAAGAATGTAAGAACACTCTTACTGAATATAACAAATATAACAAAACAAGAACGAAAGGCAAAGAGACAGTCATGGAGAAGGCACTGCAAGAAGATAAGTATTCTGAATCTTCTGAATATGTTAGACTACAAAAGATACTCTCCAAAGCCCCCCAATGTTTAATTAAATCCCTTAAAGCAGATACAGGTGAGTAGAGAAGAGGGGCGCACATATGAACAAATATACGCAGAGAGTCAGGCTGCCCTACAGGCGGTAGCAAACCCAAAGATAATGTCTAGACTAACATGAAAATGCCTTGAAGAACTAAAGAGACTGGCAAACCAGAATACAGTGAAATTAATCTGAATACCACGACATCAGTAAATCGAAGGTAATATAAAAGTTGATAAACTACTGGCTAAGAGGGCGTCAGAAACCCCAAACTTTGGTTCAAAACCTACTCTGGGAGTACCAAAAAGTATAATTTGTGAATAAATGAGAAAATAGGTCAAAGATCAACATGGCATACACCTGTACATGGATATCTAATTAAAATGGACTTGTATCACAGAGACCTACAGGACAGAATGTGCAATAGAGAACAAGCAATATTTCAAAATATACTATGTGATGCTTTGGCAAGTAAAAAATAGATCATCTATGGCTCAGCAAAAACATAATCAAGAATGTTTAATACTTATCCAGTCAAGCACCTGTAGAGGTTACTACAGGGAATTGGAGTACTGGAGTGGACACAGTAAATTTAATAGGAATAGTACAATAAACTAATAGGCTACAGTATACTGAATATCAGATAGATCCCAAAAGAAAAGAAAGAAAATTTGAATTAACTTACATAAATGAAACAAGAACGTAATTATGTTAACATTAACACACACAGATACTGTTTATGCTGTATTAAAGTAAAGGAATATTTTAAAAACAATACGTAGCTTTTTATTTCTGTTTTATTAATATAAATTATAATGGTAGTTGGCAACCCAAATTGTTAATTGTAGAAATTAAAATAAATTCTCACTGTTATATATGTCCAACATGTTACGATTATGATTCAAATTCTACTGTAGGTATTAATATATGCATATTTATGAATAGAGGTATGTTAAATTATTAATTTCCTTAATGGTATTTACTTTAATAAAAACAGACCATATTTAAAGAAGCTCTCATTAGACTCTTTTCAACTTTTTTAGTACCTTTCAAAATTATTCCTTCACCTATTATAATTAGAAAAAAAGTTAATTTCAACTTAATAAAAAGCAAGCCATAAAATGTTTGGTCAGTCGCATTAATTTATTGATGCGACTGACTTACTCTTGTAAGTAGGTCCACCACTGCAATCTAGTTCATCACTGCTGTCAAATGGACAATCCACTTTACCATCACATTGAAGTTCTTTTCTTATGCAAGGTCCATTCTCACAACGGAAATATCCACGATTACAACCACCCTGAGTACTATTATGGCTAGCTATGTTTATAGACATTATAAAATTGGTCGAAGTCAATATCAATGAAGACACTTAATACACTAGATTAAATAAAAATTATCAAATACTTACGACAATCAGTTTCATCTGAAAAATCATTGCAATCAAAGTGTCCATCACAGAATGCAGCTTGCGGGAAGCACTGATTGCCACTTCTGCATGGTCTTTGTGGCCATGGGCATGTGATTGTAGGTGGTGGTGTTGGTCGTGGAGTTTCAGGTACAACTACAGGTGGTTCCGTAGCACAGTTAAATTCATCGGAACCATCCCTGCAGTCAGTTCGATAATCACATCTCGAATAGCTTGGAATACAAGCACCATCACTGCACTGGAATTCATCAGATCGACAACCTACAGAAAAACAAAATTTCATCACTATATCTTGATTTCACTATGAGAATTACTACTGTCGTATTCCCTAGTAAATTGTTGTAAAAGTATTCAGTCACCTACAATAAGTAAATCCATGCATCATTTTACATATTTTTACAAAATGTATAAAAATAGACATTCTAGCATTGTAAAAAATGTTGCGGTAGAACACTGAAATCCATGCACCTTCTTATTATATTTTAAGGGAAAAGCTTTAAATTCATTACATTACAATGCTATGGAACTATCTATGGTGTAAAACAGTTTGAAAAATCATGTAGTTCCATGGCATACAATATAGGGGTGAACGTAATCATTTTACAGTAAATAGAAAATAAAATGCAGTTGATTTCACATGAAGTAAATACTTGATCAATATTCTAAGAGTTACTAACATACCGAATTGGAAAAAAGGGAAAGTATCTTATTTTTTAAATCTACGAAATACCTCACACTCACAATGTATACTATTACTATCTACTATGTACAATTTTTCACTAAATTACAAATATTACTAGTAATAATAATAATAACCTTCTACGTCATTCTTCAACTTCATTTCTAATATATCTAACTGACATCTATACAAAAACACGTAAACTTTCCACAGTTATACACGAACATATTTCTAACCAAAGCAGTTTTGCTCATCAGAAAAATCCCGGCAGTCGTAGTAATTGTCACAACGAAGCATAGACTCGATACAGGAACCATCTGCACACTGGAACCATTCAGGATCCGCGCATATTCCTGGCCAAAGGGGCCAGAACACATTTTCATGTTACGATTTGTTAATATATTGCACAATGTTATATGCTTGTGACACTGAAAACATCAATTTCATAATTTCTACTTACCACATTCACTCTCATCTGAACCATCTCTGCATTGAGGAGTTCCATCACAAACTAAATAGCTGGGAATGCATGTGCCATCATTGCAAGTATGCTCATTTGGTGAACAAAGCTTAGGTGGTGGTGGTCCACAGTCTGATTCATCTAGACCATTAGGGCAATTTCTTCTACCATCACATCTCTCTGATTCAGGAATACAAGTGCCATCTTCACAGTCGAATTCATTATCTTTGCATTCCGTTGCTGTAAAGATTGGTTAGAATTTGTTTTAATATTTAAGATGAGAAAGGATAATATATTTCGAGGATATTTTTTACGTAATGTACACTCAATCTTTCATAAAAAAGGCTACTCCAGTGCAATACTTACTAACACATCCAACTTCATCTGAACCATCGTCACAATCCGAAAATTTATCACATCGATAATGTAAGGCGATGCACACTGAATTGGCACATTGAAACTCTTCAGGTGAACAAGCTGTCAATCACACATAATAAGCATATAAAGCACACTGCAACAGTGAAAACATCAAGCAATTCTTATCTTAACTCTTTGAAGTTAGTATAATCCCAAAATTATCATGATGAACTTATGTGAAGAAATTATTATTCTTTTAAGCAGGATTATCTTTGTTTATGCATAATTACATTTTATTAAATGTTTATTTAAAAGACTCATTTACTATAATTATATTTTGTAACAACTATTAGTTAATAAAAGAGTTTATTCATTACAGAAATGTAAAGCAACCTTCAATAATGTTAACATTTTATGTTAAGATTCCTTTGTTTACATCAGGGTAGTAATTTTAACTAAATTATTACGTTTTCCAATAAATAAGAGGGGTGAAACCTCATGGTTATTATAATATCTAAACTTTGGTCGAAACTATTTATACTAGGTGTTGAAGCATTTCAAGTTCATGCTCTGATACATAAATTCAAAAAGTGCTTAAGCAAAGAAAATGAAACACAGTGTAGTCTTCCACGTTATTTCTTTGCAATTATAATTAAATACGTCTGAAATGCATTTCGGCAATGCAGAAAACTTAGTTGTCTTCAGTAGGTTTACAATCTAAAGAACTTTAATAATTATTAGTTATTACATTATTATCTTGTACTTATACAGGGTGTACCACAACTTGACTGCCATAGTTTAAAGGTGTGTTTCTAGGTAATTTCAAGTCAAAAATACCTAACACATATATGGAACTGCTTTTATTTACCTAGCTAATGCAATTTAAGTTCTTAACTTAACTAATGAGGCGTTTTGTGCTGTAACTTTAGGCTGATTTGAATCTTATTTTTTCTAAAAGATTGCTATTGTTATTCCTTTTCTAACAATGTATCACAAGTAGTAGGGTACCATTTAAGATTTTGAGGTTATGTGTGCGAGAGCGAGTACAGCGACCTCTATGAACAAGTTAATTATGTATTCTAATACTCCCTTCAAAAAATACTTGTAGATTCACACTTTTCTTCTTATTTCAATATCTTCATTTGTCTACAAGATATTAAGGGTGGATTGTTTTACGATGAATACACCATATTTATTAGATCAGGGTACAGTAATTAATAGAATGCCATATACAGGGTGATTCACGACATGTATGTCAAATGAAGATATTTGAGTAAAAAAGTCCAGATTAACATGTTTTTTTTATTTCGTTACTGAGATATAGCGATTTTAAACTTTTATTTAATTTATGTTTTCCACGTCAAGTTATCTATGAAATAAACAATTTCTTTAAAGTTTACCTCAGAAATTCTTTGTTATTGACTCAATCTGACTAATTAAAAGGTTCACACTGAGGTATTTTATTTCCAAACTTTTCTATTTGTAGGAATTTTAAACTTTCTCCATGCAATATACAGGGTGACCCAAATTGAGTAGGATAGTATAGGTAACTTTCTTATTATTATAATTACAGCTTTGATTAAATGGGCAATGTTGTGCAATTTTATATGCTGATTCAAATTTAGGTTAGAAAAGTTTAAAATTGATAGCTGATTAGCAATTATTTCAAAAAAAGTAAAAATCACAGTTTTCTAAACAGTCAAATATCTCCGTAATTTAAAAAGCTATGTAAAAAGTTTTAATATGAAAGTTGCTTGGTTCGATGAGATACACTTAAAAATGATGCCAAAAGAAAATTCAAGATAGCGGACTCCGACATATTAATGGCAACTTTCCTTTTTTAAATGGGTACTAATATTGAATTTCTACATGATTAAGTTGAATTTAATTAAAACTCTAACTATAATAATAAAAAAGTTACCCATACTATCCCATTCCTTTGGGACACCCTGTATATTAATGTATATTACAGAATCATAAAAAGTGATAGCAGATTAAAACAAAGATATTACAATCTAATTAGTCAAATTGAGTCAATAATAATAAATTGTTGAGACAAACTTTAAAGAAATTGTTCATTTCATTTCATAGATTAGTTATTTCATGCAGAAAGTTTAAAATTGCCATATTTCAGTAACGAAATAAAATGAAAAAAATCTCCCGAGTCATCAGTTTTCATTTGACACACATCATGAATCACTCTGTACAATTGTTACAATAAACAACTTCATAATCACCTATTAGTAGTAGCTGTCACCTTTGGCTGGATTCGAATCAATAGTAATTACTATGTACCCAGGTGTTATACCAACTAGACCACAAAGATGTATTTCTAGTAAATATTTTATGGTTTGAATCTGCACAACTTTAAATTTCAATTTAAATTACAAATGCAATTTAATTAGTTGAACTTTTTAACTCTATCAGTAATGAAATGAATCAATTAATGAATTAGTCATGTTTGTTAATTTTAAAAATGAATTGCCTTTTAAAATTAACAAACATGGCTAATTCATTAATTGATTCATTTTACTAATGATGGAGTTAAAAAGCTCAACGAATTAAATTGCATTTGTAATTTAAATTGAGTATCAATTTATATTTTGAACAAAATTATGTGTAATTAACATTTGGTACGAAGACTTATACGATTTGCCTTAAATAATGTAATAATTAATATAAAGGTTCTTTAAATTGTAGACTAACTGAAATGGCTAAGTTTTTTGTTTAGCTGAAATGTATTTTAGATATTTAATTAATTACAAATAAACAAGGTGGGAGACTACATTGTGTTTCATTTCATTCGTTAAAATAACCACTAAAATAGAACTGTTCAAGAAAATGTTTAAGCAAGTTTATGAAGAGAGAATTAAATAATTTGGACTTGACCAGAAGAAGTTATGCCAGTAGCACTGCACTTCATCTTCCATTCTTGAATATAGTGTATTTCCTTTATTCATACATAAATTTACTTAAGCACCCTTGTAACTCATGGATTGGTCATACATATTTTGGAAATAGATAACAATTAATAATTGTTATGCAATTTTGGTCAAACTACTTCTTTCACTTAAATATTCCTACAACAACATGTTTATTAATTTATTAATTGTCCTGCTTTAAAGATCTTTTTTTATTTTACTCATCAAATAATAATAAACAAGGAGCGGCAGAGATTAGTTGATACGTCATGGTGACGTAATTCCATCAGCGGTGCAATTTACTAAGGTACGCATGCATGTAAGGTGTATACAGGTAAAGGACATCTAGATCCATTGAGCCACTGATAAACAAATTGTTTCACATAAACGACATCACTAAGTTACGAAAATTGCATGTGTATGATTGTCCAGCCAAGTAGTATCAATAAGCGCAACGTGTTTATATGCATCTGCGGTTGAGTATATGGACAACTAATTGATACCGCTCCTTGATAATAAACTATAGTCGTATACATATATACAATTCCCAAAAGAATGCAAGTCACACACACAAATACAAATTATTACAATATTTATATAAAGATAATTTACAATAATATTTCAAAAAATTATAATTATCAATAAATACAACCACTACTTGACTAATTACTAATTGGAACTAGAAAGCGAAGAGAGAAGAGAAGACAAGTAAAAAACGGCTCTTTTATAGAAAGCTTTTAAACCAGAGTTAAGTCAAAAAGAACATCAAAGAATTGAAACTTTTCAAGTCTTAAGAAAGTTTCAAGAAATGATAGTTGAAACTACAGTCATGCTACAAAATCAGAAATGTAGAAAGTATGTAGAACTAAGTAAGTTTGGAAACTGAGAAAGTTGAAAAAGCAAAATTGAATGTACTATACTATGAGCAGGCAAAATGTTTATGAACACCTACTCGAGGGAGAGGGAGTGATACCAGTGCATCCGTCCTCATCTGATTTGTCCCAACAATCTGGATAACCATCACAACGGCGTTTAGAATCCAAGCAAACGCCATCCCCACAGCGAAAACTGTCACCAGGGCAATGTGAAACTAGGAAGTGCAAAAATTGCAGCGGCGTGTTTTAAAATTAGATTATACAAGGTTGTGAAATAAAAATATCACCTAGGAAATTTCATGTTAATATGGTTTGTATCAAAATGTAGAGCTATAACTGTATAAAAGAGACACATGAAATATTATTCCTTATAAGTTAGACCCAGTGTAAAATTTGACAAAATAAAATTCCAAAATGTTGCAAATTTAAATTGGTTTAAGCGAAAGTGATAGTACTTGCAGATATGTACAACAGCAATGATCAGCACATTTAATTCTAACCAAAAGCAGTACTCACTTTTTATAAGCATAATCATATATGTACATATAATAAGGTGCCATAATCATTCTCAAGGTAAGCCACTAATTTTATATATTTTTAATTATAAATTAAGTTTAGCAGGAACCTAAGTAATTATTTATGTCAATTTTATATCCTCAAATGAAATAAATAAAACTAAATTTGTGGCCTACCCTGGAAAAGATTCATGAGCTGCACGTATGTATAATACAAGTAAAACTTTAAGAATTTACATATTCATCAATCATTTTCCCTGAAGTAAAATAGTTTGCAATGCTTTAAGTTAAAAATTTAAATTAATCGAGTGAGAAGGTATAGGTACATCTTTAGCTTTAAAGATGATTAATGATAAAGTACTTATACCTTTAAAAGATGAAAGTCTGTAATTTGACTTTCACAATTATTTTTGATTAATATTAACATGAAATATCCTACAATCTTTTTTAATTCCATACCTCATATAACCTAATAATAGATACATAAAACATAATAAAGCAAACATAAAAAGCACATACCACAGTCATGTTCATCAGAACCATCTGTACAATGAGCACGACCATCGCAACGATAATCTTCTGATATACATTGACCACTATCACAACGAAACTCATCTATATTACATACTCCACAATTTCGTTCATCTGAATCATCTTTACAATCAAATATGCGGTCACATTTTATACCAGGAACACATGTGCCATCTGCACACCTTATTTCTCCTTCTCTGCATTCTAAAGGTTCATTACAACATAATTATTATCAGGGATACAAATAGTAATTAGATTATTATTTTAATAAAAGCGTTGTATAGAAAATACACAACAATAAGATTCACTATAATGAAATATTTTCCAAATCTATATCTTATCTACTGCAAGGATGGATTTTAAACTAAAATAGCTACAATCTACATAAGGGAGTCTCAACACTACAGTTACTAAAAGCAGAAACAAAATGTAGACTTTCCTCAGAAATAAAAAATGAGTACTTTTATTGAGTAAGTACCCACCGTCACAATAAAGCTCATCTGATTTGTCAGGACAATCAGGTACATCATCACACCGATACTCCGAATTGATGCAAGAGCCGTCAGTACATCTGAATTTGTTAGCACCACAAGACGGTTCTAGCACATGTAAAGCAAGCATTAACGTATAAACATACACCATAAATTAATGTGACATAAAATGATGTGTTATATAATCTTTGTTTTTTTAAATGTTGTTATTTGCTGGCTCATACTTAGCAGCAGCATATGTTAAATTGATTAGATGAGGCTATTAAAATAATAAATGAGTATAACACGTAAAATTTTGTGTGTTCAATTTTGATTATCCTCAAAAAAAAAAGAAAAGAAAAAATGGAATACAACGTACCAGTAGGTTGTGGCGGACAATTTTCTTCGTCATTACCACTTGGACAATCTCTAATTCCGTTACATCTTTTATATCCCATGATACAAAATCCAGCCGCGCATTGAAACTCATAGTCTTGACATAAACTTTCAGGACCTAACAATGCTTATGTAGTTAGATAAAATGTTATTGTCGAAAGTTTTTTTTAAGTTCATGCTATTAGTTTGAATTACTTTTGTGCGATTGTATGTATAAAACAAATCCATAAAAATCTCATATGCATTTTTCATCAACCCACGAATTTTTTGGAAAAAGACCGCATAACAACCCTACTGTATTAAGTTAATGATAAAACGAGCATCAAATTTTAAGCAGTAAGCATACACAGAAAACATGGATTGCTGACAGTTTACAGTATTTAAAGCATGTACCTATATTGTATTATTAAAAAAAAAAAAACTATATACAGAATTTATAAGTCATACTACCTGTACAAAATATTGATTATGTATGGGCTAAAAACTTAGCATTTTATGAAGTGCAGGTTTTATTTACAATTATCAAATAGATGCACTGAAAGACTATTTCCCAATATACAGTGTGTTACATACGTTCGAGTCGTTGCTTCAGGAGCGTGTCCTAGACATCAATTTAAAACGAAAGCTTCAATAAAATTTTTGGTAACAGTTCGATACAACTACCCCTAGGATTAAACTTGTACAGAAAGAATTTTCTATATACAATTCTTTCTATAAGAAAGATTCAGTTGTGTAAAGAGGGTGTCAAAAGAAACGACTTTTGCTTTTTACCTAAATACAGATAAAAGATGATTTAAAACAAATATATCTAGATAATATAACAGATAAACATTTTTTTATCTAAGATATCGAAAAACTCAAGATGGTGTTGATACCATGTTACTATGTAAATACTTTTGCTATTTCAAATAATCAGAGTGACCATGTAACATAGACTATAAGTGTACTGTCATCAGAAAAAAAGGTTAAACAGTATATACCTATTGGTCCAACTGAAGTATTGGTAATGCAAGTTAGTTTTCTAACAACACTGCAGTTACAACTACAGCAAAGGTATAGAATGTATTTTCATGAAAAATATTAATAATTCCGAAAGGTTACTAAGTTACTTTAATTTAATACTTTCAATCAATTTGTGCTCCAAGAAAGAATTATTAAAGGATTGTCTTAAAAGAATGTAATGTAAAAAGAGGAGAGAAATAACAGAAAGTCAGAGTTCTGTTAGCACTTGGTAAAAATTGCTATATGGCGTTATCTTGCAACAACATAGTATTGAAATACCAAAGACAAAGGGATGCTACATGTTCAAAATTATCATTAAGTTTTCATTACTTCACAAGAACATTACAGAATATGCTGCCTATAGCACATAGTAACTTACTCTGTGTCTAATAATGCAATCTTGTTTCTAAACAAAAAACAATGCATATACAGGGTGATTCCAAAAAGTTGAACATAATTCAAGAGTGCTTTGGAAAGACTAAAGTTAAGTCAAAAAGTTTATACAGTGATGGGTAAATGTGCGGAACCAAGTAAATATCTCTAGAGTTTTTAGAAATATCGAAATGAAATTTGGTAGGCAGATATTTCAGTAAATTTTTTTTTGTTTGAATGTTTTTAACAAATTTGAGTTTCTGGTTTGACTGGAAGTAATTTCGATTTTAAAGTGTGTAATGAAACACCCTGTATATTATTTTAATTTTAAATAGAACATTTTGTTACGATTACATAAATATGGGGTTCAATATCTTTTATTTCAAGGCCAACAGAGATATTAAAAAAAAGTACTTTTTGAGGCAAAGGAAAATGAGATCTGGTAGTCTATGAAACTTACTGTAGCAGTGACAGTAGTTGTCAAAATAAGTAGGTATTGTTTTAACTTGAACGAGAAATGCCCGATTTAAGTGAAAGTGAAAGAATAGAAATGATGATTGGTTTTGGGGACAGAAGAAGAACGCATCAAAAAGTTTCTGATCTTTTTAATGATATTCATCCGAATCGACAAATATTATGTTCGGTAGTTACAAAAATTTTCCAAAGGTATACCAGAAGGGTACAATCGTCAATTTACCAAAACGTGGAAGGTCAAAAACTGCCACAAATGAAGATGTAGGTAGCTCAAAATATTGCTGTATCTTTAGAGGAAAATCCTCATTGGTCTACTACTGAACTCGCTAATATGAATGAAATTAGCCGTCGTTAAGTAGGAAAAATATTAAAACAAGAAAAATATCATCCATACAAAGCTCGCATTGTTCAAGAATTCTCCGACGACGATTTCGACAGGCAGTTAGAATTTTGTGAAACAATGATGGACATTTGTAACCATGATAATAATTTTGTAAGAAATATAGTATTTTCAGACGTTTTGTTTGAACGGTACAGTTAATCGACATAACTGTCGCTACTGAAATTGAACGTTTGGGCAGGTACTTACAACAGCAGAATTGTAGGACCTTTCTTTTTAGAAGAAACTTTAAACGGAGACAGGTATTTAGAGCTCTTAAATATACAAGTGATTCCGGCGCTGGAGGAAAATGGACAACTGCCAAATAATATCTTGTTTCAGCAGGACAGGGCACCGCTCGCGATGTTCGAGCTCGCTTAGACAGGATATTTCATAATAGATGGGTTGGAAGAAGAGGTACCATTGAATGGCCTGCGCGATCCCCCGACCTTACTCCATTGGACTATTATTTTAACCGACCAAACAGTTTGCAAGAACTAGCTGAAACAATAACTGAAGAGATTGGAAGAATTACACTGGAAGTAATAGCCAATGCTACAAGGAAATTTACAGACAGACTAGCCTACTGTCAAGAAGTAAATTGTGCTCCGTTTGAACATTTAATACATTAAGTTTATTTTTACTTTTCGCAGTTTTATTTTATTGTTTGTATAAATTTAATTTTTGTTACCGTTAAGTACTTTTTTTGTTAATATTTCGGTTGGCCTTGAAATAAAAAAAATATCAAACCCCATATTTTTATAATCGTAACAAAATGTTCTTTTTCTATTTTGCGTTTAGAATTAGTTATTTATGCAACAAGTGAGTAAAGTGTATCTTTTTTTCACGAGAAGGAAAGTTTGCCGCACGAGCCGTAGGCGAGTGCGCAAATCCGCCGAGTGAAAAAAAGTAATTTTACTCACGAATTGCATACAAAACTTTTTTCACGTTCGTAATAAAAATCAAGAACTACCTACTTCAATAACGGCTTTCTCGATGCGTCACATCAATGCGTTCTAATTTCTGACAAATGCCAGTGGCAGCCTCCTATGTGTTTAAATATTTTGCGTTAAAAAATGACACGTTATGATACTTTTTTTCACTCAAATGCGTGAAAAAATGAACCGTTATGGCACTTTTTTTCACGCTTCTATCGCGATGAAACAAACGCATCCTTTATAAACGAAAATTAATGAAAAATGTTGCACTTTTTTTCACGAACGTGAAAAAAAGTCTATTCAAGCACCCAAATGACGTCATTTGAATGTTAGAATAAGTCGTTAGCGTGATAGAATAGACTAGTAAAATTTACTGTATTGATGTTGGTAGCGTTGAACTGTCATACGTCAAAGAATAAAGCAAATTAGTAAATAACAATGAAAAAGAAGTTTTTTTCACAGCCGCCCAAAATTACGCCACATAAATGTCACCAACCACCATAAAATTCACTAGATTTAAAATTTTTATTTTTTAATTTAGAAAATGGTAAAAAACGGCAAAATAGAAAAAATAGTATAAAACACTCGTTGCAGAAGGTCCTTCAAGCACTCATTTGTTCCTCAACTCGCCGCTATGCGGCTCGTTTCGGAATTTCAAATTCGTGCTTGAACAGATGCCTTCTGCAATTTGTATTTTAATATACTATTATTTGACTTTCATTCTTGTAATAGAATTATTCAAGAGCATCTAAATGATATAATTAAAATGAAATAAAAACCACACCTTCAAAAAATGCTATTATGTTGTTTTCACTCACTTTCCCTTATCTAAAGAAATGAAAAAATAGAAATAATTTGACCGACATTCAGTTTTAGTAGATATTAATTTCAATATTCAAGATATATACCTATTAACACAGAAGCAACATAGACCCACATATTAATTGTATATGATAAAAATTAAACAGCAAATAGTGTCCATATATTTGTAAGAGTGGCTATATCTGTGCCCAAATTTGTACAAATTTACAATTTACAGATTATCTCTGAAATATATGGTCTATGTTACCTTTATCAATAGTATCTGGTTCAGGTGTATATGCTGCTAGGGAACAGTATAGTTCATCTGAACCATCCTGGCAATCCTTGATTCCATTACAGTGTTTCGTTTCATTAATACACAACAGCTTGTCAGAACACATCCACGAATTAGGAATGCACTCCAATTCCTCGCCTGCATGCCCCCATCATACAACATGCCACAATGCATAACAAGCGTAATAATTTATTACCACAATAATGGATATAACCTACCGTCTTCCATTATTTAATTTTTTTGAGTATTGCTGTCCTTTTTTTATTAAAACAATATCAAAGGTATGGCAACAATTTGGTTATGAAAAACTAAATGATACTTAGCAGGAGAACTACTTTTGTGATGGGTAATCTTATTTAGGCATTCATTTAAAGTAGATTTTTGACATTGTAGAATCCAATTAACAAAAGTATGTAAGTATATTTTATGTAAAGTCAAGAAACTTAAAATGAATGCCATATACAAACAATCTAATATGACTTCTATACTACTAGGAATGAGCAACAACTAAGTGCACTTTGTAGGTAATAATAAGTATGACAAACCACCTTTAGCAAATAAGAAAATTATACGAGAAGAAAAATATAAATTGCATAGGTAGAACAAATATGCCACCTAGATAGATAGATAGAAAACAACTGATAAAAGAACATAGAACAAGAATAACAATAAGGTTCAAAGAAATTATTGTGATGAAAAAGAAATTTAATCATGAAGTAGAAGAAACCCTTACCATTACAGCGAAGCTCATCGCTACCATCTGAACAGTCTTTAGTACCATCGCAAAACTTCGTCATATTAAGGCATTCACCATTTGAACATCTTTTTTCGTCGAGTTCACATGAAGCTGTTATATGAATAAGCATTAATGATATTCATGCTATTGTAATAGGCAAATAAATGGATAAGGATTAATGTACATAGTTAAACTTATTCAAGATTTTAATTCTTCACATAGCAATTTATTTATTGTATTTTTGCAAATCAATTCTTACCCATATATAGCCATAATGAGTGCTACAAGGAATGGTGACATGAACCCTTAACCATATTTTATTTTCTAAACAAATGTCTAAATATGACTATAAACTTGTCTATTATTTCCTTTCGAAATATCAAGGTAAAGAGCAAAATATCTGCCCAGTATTTATTCCTAAAAAAATAACAACTAACCACAAAGTTCCTCATCCTCAGAATGTGGACAGTCAGATACCCCATCACATCTCTGCGCAATGCTTATACAAGTACCATTATTGCATCTAAACTCATCTTTTCTGCAATCTGTACAGCCAATTTCATCAGAACGATCTGGACAATCGAGTTGCTTATTACATTTCAGCATTTGGTCTATGCAGGTACCATCTTGACATTGGAACTGGTAGTACAGGCAAGGACCTGATGCTAATTGAATTTTGTTTTTTTACTATATTTTTTTGTAATGCCAATTAGATAATTTATGTGGTGACTTAACATTACGGAGACATTCAAGATTTGTAATACAAAATTTCAAGACCTCTTTGCAGCTACATTGCAAGTTTAAAACCACATGCCCCAAATCTGAGCCATGCTACTTGTATTTTATTACCTCTACCAAAACTACCACCACTTTGTATTTACTATTTTCAAATACCATACTGGGTTTGCATACTATATACAACAGTCTCCAAAACCAAAATAAAACTAGATAAAAAAAAGCAAAAATGCCTACTAGTGCAGTTCTCTTCGTCTGACCGATCTTGACAATGATGTATTCCATCACATCTCTGCTTTTGGGGAATACAGAAACCATTTAAGCACTCGAAGTCGTCAGGTTTACAGGCTGCAAATAAATATTTTAACCCGTACTATTGTAATTAAAAAAGTAGAGACTGGGTTAATAACACACACAATTGAGATGAAATGTAGGCGACCATAATGTAGTTGTTAATACCATTTAATTATGTGAGCGAAAAAGAACGCCACACGAAGAAATTGATTCGTTACCTTAGAGCAGTTTAGAAATGTAAGTGTAGCACATATACAGTAAAAACACACACAATTTCAAAACAAATGGAAGATAGAGAAGAGTGAAAATAATGAGAGATATAGTTAAGATAATGAAGACAATGCCATAATAAATGGAATCAGAAATGGGACGCCACACAAGAAGAGAATAGACGGCGAACACTTACGACAGTTTCGTTCGTCTGACTGATCCTCACAGTCATATTTTCTGTTACATTTGCCAGATTTCGGTATACATTTTCCATTTCCACATGTGAACTCCAGGTCAGGATCACACCTTTCTGCATTGTGTAAACATGCATTATATAACATTCTTAACAATTGTTTGCATACAATTTTATGATAACTAATTTAGCAATAAAAACCACTACAAATTACTTTATTTGTTTTTGACATTAAAACTAATACAAGCCAGGCACATTTAGCAAACACTTTTTTGTATCCATCAAACAATCATGATATGTTTAATTGAATAAAATAAAAATATAAAGCAAATATGCAAGACAAATGCTTTAGTAACATGCTTTCATTCCAAAGCAACAAAAAGCATGTTTGACATTTAATTTCATATGTAGTATATACACAAACACTTGTTTCAAAAAGCGTATTATTATGTTTAGAAATTTACCTGCGCCAGGACAATTACGTTCATCTTCACCACCTGAGCAATCAACACGGCGGTTGCATCTTTCATAATTTTGTATACAGCGTCCATCATCACATCTAAATTGTCCAGATGCACATCCTTGAGGTTCTGGAAGAAAAAGCATTATATTAGGTGTTTTCGATTCATATGTAACATGGAGACTGTTATGAAAGTTTCTGGGTTTACTAATACCTATAAGTACTTTGTCGCAGGCGAGCATCATCGCGATATCGCGCTTTACTTCTTTTAATTTCTTAGTGGACGCAACGAGGTGTTACATACGTATATAAATTGTACCCCGTGTATACTTACCTTGTATTTAAGAATTAGAATCAACAATTTGAACAAAGTAAATCAAATAGGTTTGAGTATAAATGCAAAGTAAATTCATTTATGATAGTTACATTTTAGTGTATTTTGAGAAAATTGTTGAAAAGCTGCAAACTAAAATGTTGAAATATGAAATTTCTTTTTTAATACCTTGACCTGGATGTATTCTAGGGCCAAAGAATGTATATTAAATGTACAAATTTACAAACTAGGTCTGATTGATTTAATTGCGTAATTCATGATTTAGACGCAACATGCTGTGTGACTAAAAATATAAAAACTCATAGAAATAACAATCGTTGAGTAAGAACGCCTTTTCTAACTACTGATAACCGACAGTTTCATTTAACTTGGCCTTTTCTTCAATAATAACCGCCTATTAAATTCCATCAAATTTCCAATTTACTTTAACAAAGAACGTTGAATCAAAAATTAAATAATTATGCACTTGTTATTGTTCCCTTCAACTTCAGCAGTTCGATTATGATTAATATTATAGAGAAGTTCTAGATGCTTTTTGTTTTTTTGGTAATGGAACCTTTTTAGTCGCGGCTTTCTCGTTACAACACAGAAGGAGAATTTTATTATTAAGAAATACACGAATACTCGAGTATTTAATTCTTGTAACTTAAAACTGCTTAAAACGAAAATCAAACTATGTAGTTGTAATCTTCAAGTTTGTAATATCATGAAATTTCTGTGCCCACTTTACATTCTGGGTGTTAAATGTCAAAGCCCATACTTCAGTGGAATTTGCCATATTACGTTAGTAATGTGATAGAGAGTTGTTTTGCTTTTAGTAGTCGTCTTACTAAAGGGTTCGACCCCTCTATAAAAGCTCGAACTACATAGACCTGATTTTCTAGATGAAAAAGCACATGCAGTTTTGTTTTAGTTTATTCCGGATTTTTATCTTTTTTTTCCGGGCTTTGTCATGCGGTATCAAAAGAGAGACGTCTACTACCTGACTACATACTAGACGTAATAGAAATTACAGGCTAACTCGATCCATTTACAACTATTTTCTAGAAGTCTGAAAGTTATGTGTTCAAAGATTTAATGTTATTATGTTACTCTTTGTATTTTATAACAAAACAATTATATGCAATCATATTTTTATTAAATCTGCATGGTAATGGACGAGTAAGGGAATTCACACAGAAAAAAACGCTGTTCATTGCAACAGCGAAATTACAAGGTAATTTCTGGGGGAATCTTCAGGAAAAATATTCTTTGTTCGTACTATAAAAAAGCTTGAAATCGTATTTTTGAGGTTATGGTAAATTCGATTTTGAATATTTTCATTGGAATTCGTAGAAAGTTGAAATAATTTGAACTTTTTCGCATTGCCATATTATTTCGCATTCGCCATTATATGAACCCATCATAAGGAAAGCTTTTAAATTTTTTTGGTTGTTTTTTCGATTCAAAAAGATCTGAACCAAAACGCATACATTTCCTAACTACTGTTATCAAAGAAAATTATTAGAAATCGACAAAATTTCTTTCATTATTTCTCTTTTTAAATTTAGACATCTTATTGTTAGTGTCAGTATCTGGAAAAAATCTTGCAGTTTGTATACGTATCCACTTTGACTTGCAATAAAAACGTGCAAATACTACAAACGCCTTCTATTATCGTATCAACACTATTTGTATGCATCAGAAATAACCTTTATTTACACAATACAATTTTAAAACAAAGGATCTTATAGCGTTTGAACAATTTTTTTCTAAGAATTTTAATTGTTGCATAAAATTAGAAGCATCAACTTTAGAGCCGCCTTGGGAGATAATAAAACGCGGCTATTAAAATCTTAACGATCCTTCATATAGTAATAATTACATAAAAATTTCAATTGTGCTAATTTTTAAAGCGTGTTAATTCCCTTTTAGACGCGCCAGCTAAATAAATCTTAATTTAAAAGTTCAATTACATATTTAAATGCATTAAAATTTAGAACACGACATAAATAATAGCGACAGTTCGGATAATTAGAAGTAAACATATTTTCATGAATGGAAATGTGTACAAAGTTTAATTTGTTTAATGCGATAATTTGTTTTTTAAATCTTTTGTAAATTCCTTTAATAAAAAAAATAATTTTGAGCAATTCCCACATTCTGAAAGTACGAAAACAGCATATAAAATTAAAATTGCTAGAGATAAACTAAAATATAAAAATTCTAGCATTACTACTTGTAAAAATATCAGAAGATGTCAGTAGGAAAGTTGTGGTGGATCTTCTATCAGGTTATTTCAATTTGGGCATAGGGCGGCAGAGTTTGTAGATTGTATTGACGGCAGAATTTGTAAATGGTATTTAATTCTTCCCCCATAGAAAGGCGAAAGTGAACCAATGCTCATCCCCAAGTCTATTCATTCACTGCCCATTCAAAAAACTGGAGAGAAATAAGATTCCTGATAAATATGCTGTTACAATTAATCCTAAAAAGGTGAGACAAGCTTTTATATGTTTATTAAGGTGCTTCCGTTTGTTTTATTTGCAACAACATAATCACAAAGAATGTTTGTATCTGCAAATTGATCAGTAGAAAGTAGTTTTGGAAACTAATATAAACAAGATTAGCAATTCTGTTTCTTTTGGTCATTCCAACATCAAAAAAGGTATTAGTCTTATGCAGAAAATGGTTATAAATATTCTATGTAACTTAAGATTTCATTTTTCTTTAATGCAAATATTGGATTAAACAATAATTCAATTCCTGTTTATTCAATTATCAATTTCCAATTCTAAACGGTTTGCAATCGTATTTAGCAATAGTAGTATATTAGAATTCGCTTTTCAATGTCACCAAATTTGCAATATAATTATTGAACAAAGAATACATACCAAAATCGCTCAAAGATGAAATAATGGAGTGTAACAGAACATAATTTTTACTGTGTGTGACCTTTTTCGCTTAAATATGGTAAAACTACATCCTACACTTGGAATATTTAAAAATAGTACAAACGCAAACCCAAGTAGCATATTTTTACAATATATTAGCACAAACTTATACAAAGTTAATCATTACGTAATGTGTTAAACCATTCGGTTAGTGGGCGCTATAATTTTCATTAATCAGAATGCATCTTCCCATGTTAGATTTCACAGATGTGCGTTACTCTATGAAATCATAAAATAGAGCACATTGTTTTTAAACTGAAGTTAATTCATGCAATATTTAAAAGAGAAATATAAAACTACACAGTTAAAGTCTGCCTTGTATTTCCACTTAAATAAGCAAAATAAAAGTCAGGTAAATAATGTAATGCAGTCATTGCGAAAGCTACCATTGTCGGTTTTCTCTTTGAAAAATCACGACATTTCAGAACCTTTTTTGCGCTATTTCTTATTTGTCACTTCCCTAATAATAAATGAGAGAATCCGACGAGCTAGCAGCTTTCCTGTCCGGCATTCTCATCTCATATTGTTTGTTACGTAAATTTTTAAATTAGCAAAAAATTCTTTTAAAAAGTTGAGTTTAGTACTAAAAGTTAAAGGTGTTATAAATATTACGAATATTCTTCCACGAAGGTAATCAAATTGCGCGTGTTTATACGCATTTAAATGTTTTCGCATTTAAGTGAAACATAGGTAATTGCGTGTCGAAGAATAATAATAAAAATGCAACGACATGTTATGATGTAAAAAGAAACATCAAAGTAACCCCGCGACATGGCACTATTACAATTAAAATTAGAAGGTGTGACCACATTCCAGCATCAAAAGTTCAAATAATGCCGAAGAATTAATCTGAACATATGTGTTGTGAATTCCCAAGATACATCATCGCTAAATAACTGAAATGAAATACATTAGTCAGCTATATTGAAACATTATTTATGTAAAATGCAATGCTTTTATATTCAAATTTGTTAGGAAAAAGCAAACATCATAGTGGGACCTATAAAAACGTACAAAATAATTTAATTTAGTATTGTGAAATACAGAACAATCAGATAAATACCGAAGATTAATTATTTCAAATGTAACAGAAATATTTCAATAGAATAATGCACTGTGCTCAAGAACTTGCTAATCATTCGTGTCTTAGTAAGCCCGATCTCGCTTTAGCTATTTTACTTCTTCAAGTTATGGAATCTTTTACTTCATAACAACCTCACATGGGTTTATTAGTAATCTACTAAGATCTCATATCTACCGCAGAAATTTGATGAAAAACTAAAATAAAGTATTTTGCACAGAAAATGAAAATATATCCGTCAGAAGAATTTGCTATCCTACAAAAGGAAGGACAATGGGTCAGAACCACATCATAGTATTATATTACATAAAGCAAAGAAAAGAAAATAAGAAAGAAGAAGGACAGCTGAACATATTTAGGTACTACACCATATTAAATATTTGTACAACCAACAATACCAAAAATGGTTTTAGTTACATTTTGATGTTCTGGTCAAATATTATATCTGAACTAATCCATATTACCATCACGTATTCTTCAATGTTGTGCCCGTTTTAAAATTCTTCATTCATTTACGAGAGTTTTCTTATTATCCTCGTCTTTCTTAAAGCTCACCAATAAAAACCTTTTGAAAGCGAGCTAATAAAGTTTAGTACATGACTTGAAGTTTATTGAGGTTATATTATTCATTTAGATAAAGAAAAAAAGTTTTTGGCAAAAGACGGCTAAAGCCATTATGCAACTCCAAATAAGTACGTTAAGTCTAGGAAGTATGCATCAAAAATAGAATAACTACGTCAAATTAGAAAAAACATCGTTAAGAATATAGAAAATAAATAAAGGGTTTTCCAATAAGAGGTGTTATTTTGAATAGCCCGCTATTTCGGTAGATGTCACTTTTGAAGCTATCATTTTTTGACATTTGACAAGTAGAAACTACGCCATTAATAAATATGGAACGATACACGCTTCAACAACGCATTGAAATTATTAAAATTCACTATAAAAATGGTGAAAATTTGGCAGAGACGGTTCGTAAAACTCGAACATTTTTGGGTCACCGTGAAGCACCTTGTCGGACCGCAATACAGAAATTGGTGAAAAAATTCGAGCTCTTGGGACAAGTTAGTGATGTGAAGAATAAAACCCGTGCACGTCGCTCAAGAACAGCCGAGAATATTGCTGTTGTAGCCGAAAGTGTTAAAGAAAACCCAGGTTTGTCCATTCCTCGTCGTTCTTTGGAATTAGCCATTCCACAAACGTCATTACACCGTATTTTGCATAAAGATTTGGGTCTTAAGGCTTATAAAGTCCAGTTAACACAAGAACTCAAGCCGGCCGATCATCAACAACGTCGTGTCTTTGCTGATTGGGTCGTTGAAATGCATGAAAATGATCCAGAATTCCATCGAAAAATCATCTTGAGTGATGAGGCCCATTTCCACCTCGGTGGCTTCGTCAACAAGCAAAATTGTCGGATCTGGGGCTCAGAAAATCCAAGAGTTATTGTTGAAAAGTCTCTCTATCCTCAACGTGTGACTGTTTGGTGCGGTTTATGGTCCGGCGGAGTCATTGGACCTTACTTTTTCGAAAATGAGGCTGGAGCAACAGTTACGGTGACTGGATTGCGCTATCGAGAGATGATTAACGATTTTTTATGGCCGGAATTGGATGGTATTGATCTGGACAACGTTTACTTTCAACAAGACGGCGCTACGTGCCACACAAGCAACGAAACCATTGATCTTTTACGGAAAAAGTTTCCGGACCGTGTTATCTCTCGAAGAGGTGATCACAATTGGCCACCGAGATCTTGTGATTTAACACCTTGCGACTTCTTTCTTTGGGGCCACGTGAAAGAGAAGGTCTACGCCAACAGCCCAGCGTCGATTCAAGACCTCAAAGATGGAATTCGTGAGGCTATCGAGGACATAGGGCAGCCACTTTGCGATTTGGTTATGGAAAATTTCATGAAAAGGATATTGTCCTGTAAGCGTGGTCGTGGTGGTCATTTGCCTGATGTTATTTTCCACTATTAACGGCATACCTTCCTCTTTATAATGAAATAAACATCCGATCATTTATATTAAAAAATGGCACTTTTCTTTGAATATCAAAATAACACCTCTTATTGGAAAACCCTTTAGTTAAGCAAGTTAAGCAAGAAAGCCTTGCAGAACACGCTTGATTTAATAAAAAACCGTACAAAAGGCATATCTATTACCAATTAGCAGCAATAGTACTCAATAAATAAAAACATAACAAAAGTTAAGAAATATGTTACAAAACAACTAACAGATAGATTATTCAATAAATGGCTAAAACTGTAACACTAAGGTGGGAAATACAGCACGTAGCTGATATACTAAGAATATTTAGTAGACAAAAAACTGTAGGAAGAATAAAATAAATTGGTCGAATTTTGGAAAACTAAACATAGAGTGGAAGCAGAAAATCTGTATGGCAACCCAAAGACACAACTGCGGAGAAACGTACACCACTGCTGTACAGATATTACTGTGGCTAAAAATTTGCCAACTACAACAACGCGAGATGAGCTTTTAGGGAACTTAGTAAACCAGGCTTAACTGACAGATCTACGAGGGTGGTCTGAAAAGTTTCCGACCTAACAAAGATACAAGACATTTTTTCTAAATTTTTTTTTTATTTTTTAACATAGTCTCCTTGTAACTCTACACACTTCTCCCAGCAATGCTCCCATCTCTGTAACCCGTCCAAATAGTACTCGGCATTTTTCTCTGCAAAATAATTGTTCACGAAGGTGATTGCCTCTTCATTTGACGAAAATCTTTGTCCTCCGAGCGCAATTTTTAGATGATGGAACAAAAAGAAGTCGCTTGGGGCTAGATCTGGTGAGTAAGGCGGATTGTCAAGTAATTCCAACCGTAATTCGTGGATTTTCGCCATGGCAACCGCTGAGGTGTGAGACGGTGCGTTGTCTTGGTGAAACAGGATTTTCTTTTTCTGCAAATGTGGCCGTTTTTTCGCAAGTTCTGCCTTCAGCTTGTCAAGTAATGATGCATAGTATGCTCCTGTAATGGTTTTTCCTTTTTGAAGATAATCGATTAAAATAACTCCATGACTATCCCAAAAAACAGTCGCCATCACTTTCCCAGCCGAAAAAACAGTTTTTGCTTTTTTTGGAGCCGGTTCCCCCTTTGCAGTCCACTGTTTGGACTGTATTTTTGTTTCGGGCGT
This sequence comes from Ignelater luminosus, assembly GCA_011009095.1. Classification (NCBI taxonomy): domain Eukaryota; kingdom Metazoa; phylum Arthropoda; class Insecta; order Coleoptera; family Elateridae; genus Ignelater; species Ignelater luminosus. The sequence goes on from VTPC01001142.1 coordinate 189,439, forward strand.
ATAATGGTGTATCCAAGTTTCATCTACAGTAATTAATCGGCGCCAAAACTCGGATTTATTTCGCCTAAACTGCGCCAAAAGAGCGTTGGAAATATTCATTCGAACACGTTTTTGGTCTAACGTGAGCAAACGCGGCACCCAACGCGCGGACAGCTTTCTCATGCCTAAATGTTGATTTAATATGTGACAAACACGTTCTTTTGACATGTTCATAACCTCTGCTATCTCTCTCACTTTAATTCGGCGGTCGTCTAGCACCATTTGGTGAACTTTGGCGATGTTTTCGTCGGTAGTTGCAGTTTTTGGACGTCCCGAACGTTCATCGTCTCCCAAGCTCTTACGGCCACGTTTAAATTCAGCAGCCCAAAATTTCACTGTGGTAAATGATGGTGCAGAGTCCCCATACACAGAATCCAACTCATCTTTTATTTGCGAAGGCGTATTGCCTTTCAAAAACAAATATTTAATGACAGCTCGATACTCGATTTTGTCCATTTTTACAAAAAAACTCACATCAACTCACTCAAACGACTGTTACATAAAACCTGCGCGTCCAAAATGGCTGAAACTTTGGTGAGTAACTGTCAACAGACGAACAACGAAATTCAGTAGCTTTTATTTACGAGTGCTGCCATCTTCACGTTGAGGTCGGAAACTTTTCAGACCACCCTCGTATTGTGAAGTTGCCTCATTTAAGAAGGAATCGTGATTTACAAAATAGAGAATGATGTGTACACCCTCATACTTAAGATGGCCATGTTTGAGTAATGTCCCGAAGCTGATAGTTGTCCAAATTGATTTGTTCACAAAAATGTAAATATAACGACCAGGAACATCACAATGCTCTTCAAAGGTCTAAAACATTGTAGACTCTCAAAATGAAGTTGGAAACTTCAAGATCATTTGATTAGGCGTGGTGCGAATGAACTGCTGCGTCATGTACCGCCAGTGCAAAAGACTTTTCTGCTCGAATGCTTTAGCCCATACGTATTCAAAGAACTCTATTTCATGATCTAATGATATTTATTTTAAAATCAATTGTAATTCTAATAATAAAGTATTATACATTTTGAATATTCAAAAGTTGCATGTTTTTGAAGAATTTTCCATGTTTTGATTACTTAGACCCTTTGATTCGTCACATCTCAACATACAAGATGAGGATGTATGGGGGACTTTTCGCATCTTTTTTCGTGTTTTGCTGATTTTACTCCAATCTTCCTGGTTTATTTAAGAATTAAATAATGTTTGATATTACGAGTACATTGTAAAAAGCAGCCAAATGCATGATTATTAAATTAAAATTATATGTTAAAGAAGTGGAAAAAAAATTCCTCCGAACTAACTTAGACTTTTTGGCAAGACAGAGTGAAGAAAATTAGTTCAGGGATGACACGTAAATAAAACTAGACGGTACCAATAGTACCCATAATTCTTGTAAAAACTATAGTGGGTAATATAATTGCAATCTAGAATAATCAGAAAATTAACTAAAATATCGATTCAAAGGTTGAGCAAAAATGTCCAACTTCGAATCAGCATGATTTCTATAGTGTTGGAATAATTCTTTACCAAAACCATTAGTCTCACATCTATGGTTTGATTGATTTGGTAAATGTACAACCTTATAGTTAGATTTTTCTTCAAATTACCAATACTGCTGCATTTCTTCTATCCGTATCTCGATGTGAATCAAACATTCGATGAGCTTTAATTATTATTACAGAAATAATTTAATAAAATGTCAATAGTGTAAAACTCAATCTTCGAAGAAATCCTGTTGGTTTACTAGGAATTTGTTATGTGAATCATTACATCACAAGCAGTATGTAATTAACATAAATATAATAAATGTATTAAAGAAAACTCATTTCTAAAAATAGACAACACAATATCTAAAACATCAGAACCTCAATTCATAAATTAAAAAAAAAGACCAATCCTTAAATAACTTACATCTTCATTCATGTAAAAACCGACTACCGCCATGTAAATGTGTAAAGTGATGTAATCCCACAATAATATATCAAATGCCACAATAATGATTTCATACATAAATCATCGACAACTGCTGTTTATCTTCTTTAAATTGATATTTATTATTAATCTTCAATATTTCCATAACTTGAAACGATTCTATAAAAATTTCTATTTCAAAGAATTTTCATTTAATGGAAGCTTTTACCAGATGACTTAAGTTATATGATTACTAATTAAATCTTAAAATTGACCCTCGCGCTAATGATTTATTCTTACTACTCTAATGATGTAATCAAAAACCAGCTTTTTTCATTGTATAATTACAGCTTTCAACCGTCGCGGATTTTGCATGTTATTATTTTTGCAGAGGATTTTCGCGGTGGTTCTAATTATTACAATGCGTTGTTTATTTTTATTGGGCAAAAGACTCTATAGAAACTTGCAAAAATGGAAAATAATTACATTTCTAATTATTCTTCCCTATTTGTTTACAATCGATATTAATTATTCTCACTAATTCAACATGAAATTAGAGAAATCGTGTTATTTTACAGGAAAAATGTATTAAAAACCAAATCCAAGCAGAATGCACCAGGAAAATAGCTGATCATTAGCATCATACACATAAACGTAACGTGTTAAATCCCTAAGGAATTACAGTGGAAAACATACGTGAGATTAGTGCAACGTGCTGCTGAAGTTTTGCTAGGGTGAAAGCGGATTGAAAATAAACAATTAAATATTAAAATAGAAAAGTCAATACGTTGCATTATTGTATACATTCACATAAATTGGACTGAATTAAAAAAATACATAAAAGTATTTTTAACAATACCAATATGGTATGCATGCAACATAAAAAAGCAAATTTCTCAAGTATCTTCTCAAGACTTATTGACCTTAAAATTCTTGGGTTACGTCTCCTTTATGGAACAAAAAAAATTAATTCTTCAACTCTATCTGATAGATTATGCACTTAAAAAATATTAATCATGACCATAAAAGAAAACTTGAAAAAGTTAAAAAGAAATCGATGATTTCAAGCTCTAGAAGCTGCCAATCAAACATTAAATGATAAATTTGCGATTAGAGTTGTTGCAATAGTAAAGTCTCAATTAATAAGATTCTTAGGTCTTGAATAATTTATAAATAAGGATAAACAACTATAAAAAAGAAAAGTTTTAAGATTCTTATCGACAGAATATTTTTATTATTTTGAAAGCGTGGAAGTTCAAATAAGCAGTGTATTAATAATTAATCGATACTAAACGAAAAAAAAAGAAAATCAATATAGAATTTCAGTTCCAACTAAAATTAGCAAGACTTCAAATATTAATTTGTAAAATCGCGAAAAATCCGAAATTGGCACAAAAAAAAGAATAAAAAGTGAAAACAAAACTAATTACTAAATTAGAACGAAATTAATTAATTAAAAATATCTAAATCAGAAATACCTAAAAACAGACATTACAAAATTACAATTTCAAGAAATTTTAAATACTAGTTAATTGAATTGCGATTAATAATCTTACTATAAGCTATTTTCTAGATTATCTTATTAAGGAAGAATAGGTTCTGAGCAAGATATCAAGGTCGTCACATCACTTAAATAATACTCCTTAATTAGGTACCTAACTTTAAACCAGGTGTGGATCACTCTTTATTTGTCTTATTATTATTTTTATTAAGATAGAAAAATAATACTTTGATCATTGGTCACTTGGCCAGAATTTACGTCAACTTTGAAATCTTAAATGGGACTAGATTTCTGCATATTTGAATCAGTATTACATTCTACGTTTAATGGTACTACCTTTGCAACATTTCTTTAAATAATAATATTATTCAATGAAACCGCACGCAAATAATTCCCAAAAAGATAATACTAACTTATTCTACTGAAAGAATCATTTTTGGGGACTTTTAAGTATTGCAACACCCCTGTTTTTTTATTTATCTCCTTTATTTTATTCAGGTATTGACATTTTTAGAAAGTTCTTTTTTAAAAAACCAGACATCGACATCTTTCAATGTTTTTCATAAATAATTCCAAGAGTTGATTTTTAAATTTGTTTCTCAACGTTTACGGTGAACGATCTAGAAAATAAAAGTGAAAATCCGAAAGCAGGAACACCATCTCATTTCTTCAAAATAGTGGCTTACGCACATTTCGTGTCCGTTGGGACAAGACCATCGTTATTACCAACGGCGCCCGTAGGATTTTTTCCAGATGGGGGTGGGGGCAAAATAAAGATTGCCGTCCAATTCTATGTTTATCGACAGCATAAAATTAATTTTTCTTGTATACATTTAATTGTTTTTGCAAGCCAGGGGGAGAGCAAATGACCCCACTTGCCCCCTCCCTCCGGGCGCCCTTGGTTATTACACTTCTGTTAAGACAAGATTTCTTACTAATGTACTCTAAAATTCAGTTTAATCTCTGTACCGAATTGGTGATAAATAAATTTACGCATAAAATCCCGAAGGAAGTTGAAATAATGGTCTGTATCGCCGTTTTTGAAATCTGACCCATCGGTTATGGAAAAGCCAGGCCAAATCCCGTTTAAATATCAAGATTTCGTCTCATTTAAATTTCGACCATGTTGTTGATGCAGTATCTTTCGTACCGTTTCGTAATCAAATTCCAATAAATAAGTATCCAGATCAAGGATTCTCGAATTTTGGAGATTTTTCTATGGAAATATGTCTAAATCTACATCAATGCAATGGTATGAATTTTATTGATAGAGGCCGGATTCGTATTTGAAGGACTGCAGGTATAATTTCCGACGTGTTTGTGATTTGCTGCTTGTACCAACAAAACACTAGATACGCCATCAGTTGTTAACGTTGCTCCAAGGTCGGAATCATAACGGATCAGTTCCTGTCCGTGGTACCAAAAAACATTGTTGTTGGGTTGAACCTCTTACCGTGCAAACGAGACGAAGGGTAGAACCAGCTTGCAAATACAAATCTGGAGCACCTAGGATTTCTGCTACGGCTTCTGAATGAATATTTGAAAATTACTCATTTTGCTTAGAAATTATTTTAAAATTTAAAATCTACTTTATCTTTTCAGACACTTAATATTCTTTTGCATTGTTGTTTAGTCAACACAGTTTCATCTGAGCTTTAACTATATTTATGTATTATGTAAACGTAAGAGTAGAACAATATTTTACTTAGAAAAATTCTTTTAACTTGCAGAACATGAATTCTTGCCCAACAAATCAACAAAGACGACTCTTAGCAGAATTCTAAGATATGTTCGTTAATAGCTGGATTATTACGATGTAAGGGGTGTTGCGGTTCAAATAATTAAAATCTTATTCAACTGACGGACTGTAACTGATCGAAGTAGAGGATGTAAACGGCATCAAAATACAATTGGTAACACTAGGAATGTCGCAAGCATCCATCTTAGGATCTCTCCTTGTTGTAATCTACATCAACGAGTTTCCAGTTAACACAGATTCAATCGTTCTTTACGCCGATAATGTAAATTTATGGTTTGGCATTATTAATAAACGTAAGTAGTTTATTACAACATTTATAACAAACCGATCAACGCTTATCCAATTATCTACATTACTAAATTTATTATTAAGTTTACAGAGACTTATAAAATGTTAGGAGTCAACATTGACTAAGGCCTATCTACTGATTTTTAAAAGCAGGTTTCAGCAAGAGACTTTTTGTACTAAAGAATTTTACCTTGTATGTTTAGAATCGATACTGACCTACGGGATTTTATTCTGGAGATGAGCAGGGTGTATTACTATCCTAAATGTATTTATTCAGACGCAGGAGAAATACTGTACCGGAACAATCGTGTCTGTGTTATTCAGCGTTATTCTAAACTTGCTAAAACTAAAGAACAAATATGGTGAATTAAAAAGAACGGGATAGGAACGTAATAATAACAATGTTTGAGGAAATGTCCATTTGAAAATTCAGCTCCTGTAGCCATGTTAGTTTTCGCACTACAGTCCTAAGTTTATAGTTTATCGCCCTTTAGTGCTAAAACGTCAGTAGTAAGTAAGCCTCCCCGGCTGATTTGCCATTAGAAAACAACCAGTGACGACGACACAAAAAGCATTTGCCGAAAAAGTGGGTAAATACCTACATATTCAGTTAAAATGCTAGCAACTAACTATAGAATGGTTATGGTGAATCGAAGAAGGATGCTGAAACTGTTATAAACTGTTTTTAGTTTTTTCAATGCTTTGCTCAATTTTAGAAAATGTATCCATGAAAAATATCCCTATCTTTATGGAAAAAGTAAAAACTTTTTTTCCGATCATTTTCTTAAGTTGCATCCCGTTGGATGCAAAACATAATTGAGAATAAACACATCTTCCTCTATTTGGCATCAAGCCAGGGTTATTAAAGTCTTAGATTTCTTGTTTTGGTTAGTTTTTATTATATCGAGAGGAATTCAAACATTATATACAAGTTATTTGGACATGCGTCAGTTACAACAGAAAAGTAAATCTGAATCAAGTAATCATGATTGAATATTTATCTTTCCACCCAAATCCAAAACAATCTGGTAAAGTGAGCAGGTTCTTGTATACTTGCATATGCTGCTGTCGCTAGAAGCTGACAAAATGTTGTTTTGTGTTTGTTTTGAAGTTAGTTTATTGATTGTTCGATCAATGTTTCCAGCCTATATTTTTAAGTAGCTAGAAATAGTGATTGCAAATCAGCAAAAAGGCTTAGAATTCACAGATTCTCAAGATTGTATCCACTGCTAGGTTCTTAATCCTTTCCCAATAATTTACAAGATTCCAGAATATCTACAATGACTGGCTTTTTATAAATTAAGTTATTTAGACAATCCTGGAAGATGCATATTGAGGTTGGATCAAGAATCGTTGTGGCAAAATGCCAATGAATTAGTAGAATTCTCGTCATGTGATAGAATAGTCAACTTTACAAAACAACAACGTAGCAATGCTAATGTAGAGAAAGAATAAAAAAAGATTGCACAGTTGTACAAGTAACAGTTATCACAAAATATAAATGAGACAAAAGGAGTCAGAGTACATCCCTGGTTGCATGTAGTTTGCATCGTCTATGTCTATTTGGGGCAATATTACTTCAAATCCTAGCAAATTGATTTCTAAAGAAGTCGTGAACTCTTAAATAATTCAAAACTGACTATAGGAGTAAAAGTATTTTTTTTGCAAAATTTACTTAGGCCATGTAAAAAGTCGGGAGTTTCATATTAAGGCGGATTTTAAAAAATTTTCTAAACCTTCTTTTTATTGATTTAAGGCAGCTTCCAACAGATAAAATCAGTTATCCGGAAGAAACAGAAACAGTCACTATTTACTTAGAAGATAAACCACACACATACATATACGAGGTCTGTTCAAAAAGTATCGCGAATTTTGAATTTCCGCGGGTTACGTATATTCGATTTTCGATTTTTTTCTGGCGTTATGTTGGTACTCATGTCCCTCACTTATGCCTACAAGTTCGGCCATTTTGAATGTTCAGTTAATTTTTGACAGCTGTTTTGCTTGGACGTGTTTTGGCTCGTCTTCGATTTTTGCCTATTCCAAAAAATGGATCAAAGAATCTGTATCAAATTTTGTGTGAAAAACAAAATTAAGTGTGCGGACGCATTCCGAATGTTTACTGTGGCATATGGTGAAGCTACCTTGGACCGAAGCAACGTTTATCGGTGGTACAAAATGTTCTCAGAGGGCCGAGAAGATGTGAACGACGAAGAGCGTGCTTTTGGTTTTGCTTACAGTTTTTTTCGATTGCAGGGGCGTGGTGTATCATGAGTTTTTGCCAAAGGATAGAACGATCAATAAGGAATATTACCTGCAAGTTATGCGCAATTTGCGCGAAGCAATCCGCCAGAAACGCCCGGATTTGTGGAAGAACAAAAATTGGCTTTTGCACCATGATAACGCCCCTGCTCACACATCGTTGCTTGTGCGCGAATTTTTGGCCAAAAACAACACACTAATAATGCCGCAGCGATCGTATTCCTCAGACCTGGCCCCCTGTAACTTTTTCTTGTTCCCAAAACTGAAGAGGCCCATGAAAGGACGACGCTAAGCTACGATTGAGGAGATAAAGACGGCATCGAAGGAGGAGCTGAACAAGATCACAAAAAATGATTTTTTGAAGTGCTTCTAGGATTGGAAAAAACGTTGGCACAAGTGTATAATATCTGATGGGGATTACTTTAAAGGGGACAAAATAGATATTCATGAATAAATAAATAATTTTTGAAAAAACACAAAATTCGCGATACTTTTTGAACAGACCTCGTATACACTAATATACAAAAACCATGAGTAATGAAATCAAACTGTTTTTAGAGATGCACCCAATTTATCAAGATTTAGCAAAAAAACTCTTATAGAAGGTTTGGATTTTTGCAAATTCGCTTCTGTGTACACTTTGAAGTTCTTTGAGAAAACAAATATACTTCACTGGAGGAGAGTGTAGCTTCTTCAAACAAGAAATATTTAAATTTACCAAAAAAGGTGTCAAAACAGAAAGCTCAGTCTTCAAAAGTAGGATTTGTAAACTCATTCTACTGTCTTTATTTGCTAAATTACATTTTAAAGTTTTAACGTCAAAATATTAAACAATACAAAAGAAGTAAATCTCTGGTATTTTCAAATTCTAGGAAACAATGTTTGAACTAGTAAAGCAAACGGAACTGCTCAAGTACTCGCAACAGCATTAGTAAGTAGCTCCACCATTCATCTCCGTGGATTTTTTGCGCCAAAACGATTCAAAAAGGCATTTAAGAATTCCTACTTTTATAATGTACAGGGTGTCTCTGAAAATAATGAAAGTATTTACACGGCAAATTCTTAAACCAAAATTAAACTGAAGTGCCCCGTTCTCGTGATATCTCTGGAAAAACATACATTAAAGTAATTGAGATGAAATCTTCCATATAGGTGTTATTCTAAGGCGTCTATTAAAGTTATGCATAATTAGGATATCAATTCATACAGATAATTAGGTCTGTTTTTGATTCAAGACTAAAATGTAAAATTTCTCTGTGGCCTAAATGGCCTAACCTAACGAACTTTTTTTATTAAAGAAAAATCATTTCTTTGTTCTGGATACTATGCACTATTTCCTTCAGATATTGTCGATTTAAGGGTATCACCCTATTTCTTTTAAACGAGTCTGTTAGGTTATCATGCTGAAACACTTATCACTCGACGAATTGATGATGAATATGGTAGAGAAATAAAGAAAATAACAAAAACAATGAGAAAAACAATTGAAAGTACCAAAGAAACCTTGAAACCATAAACTACAGACACTGGAACAACTTGTAGTGTCTACTTGAAAATTGTTTTAAGACAAATTAACAATACCAGGATTAAGAATAAATAATACGTATGACCATTGCACGACATGCAACATTAATACCAAAAAACTTATTACGTAAAGTATTTATTGATAAAAACGTGATGTTTTAACAAAAACTTTGAAACTAAATTAATGCTACATATTATAAAGTTAATAGAACAAGTAATGACTATAAGAAGCTTTGCAAAGATTTTATTCATCCTACAAGAAGGAAATTCCTTTAATTACTCATTTTTACACAACAATTTACATTTACAGACAACCTTTGCACTTTATGCTAAATTTTAATCAAGCAAAAAGCAACACAGACAGTGATTTTAATTGCAGGCAATCATCATTTTAAAATTCGCATAAAAGTAATTGAAAGTAACGAGCACATCATAATAATCCATGTTGCTGGAGGGTGGGACATTGCACAAGGTAGCGTTATAAACATTGTACAATTAACCATTGTAAATTATACTTTACACGGGAGTTCTTAGTTGTAATTGCTAGTTGCAGTTAGTTGGTTGCTATTAGTTAATAAAATATACTTATTATTGTGTTAAAAACAGATCTAGTTTTGTAATTGAAATTAATTTTTATTAAACAACTAATTAACACAATAACTATAAAAAATAATAAATTCACAGATTCTATTTAAGAATAAGGTAGATAATTGGAATGAACTATCTACTATGAGTTACGTCTAACTGAGAGAAATTTACAAATAATGTTACGTAGGTAGTGTTAAATCTATTTGTATTTCCATTTTCCCACATAAAATAACAACGATTAGGTCAAGTCAAATAGCATATAAATATCGATTTTATGGTAATATTTACTATATGACACCACCTACAATAGGGATAAAAAATTATCAAACTAATATACAAACCAGATAATGGCTAGGTTAGTATAAAAAATTCAAATTTTATTTTATGTTTTCAATAAAAGATTATAACATGCCTGGCTTTTGAAAAAAATCATCTGATTAGTCAATGTTGACAAGAAAAAATGAGAAAAAATTAAATTTGTATAACCAGGAAGTTGTCAAAAATTGGAGACAAATGTAAGAGTAAAGTTCGTGGCACGATACGCCCCGATACGGATCATCATCGCTCATTAGCATAATGGGCTACTATCAAGCACGAATACCCTCCAGTTACTAACTGTTTACCGAAAACAAATCGCTATAACCCGTATTTATGGGGATTTAGTTCCAGGACGATTAGGTACTTATTCCTTCTTTTATGCGATGCACGGAACTAAAAGCTTTAGGCAGTTAACAAACTGGCTGAAAAATGTGACGTTTTCTTTAGCAAAAAATTAGTAGATAATCTTAGACAGACTTGGGTTTCGTAGAGCAAGGCAAAAAGAGTTTGGGGAATTAATCAAAGAGACGTAATAAATTATTCAGAAAGAAATGATTCAATTTACCGTATATAATCAACTTATTTAAATAAAATGAAAAGGAACAATCGCGAATAAAATATTTAATAAGTTTCAGTAACTCGAACAAGTAAAACACCGAAAGTTTACTCTCGGGGGAACTGAAATTCCACCCCTGCTACGCTGAAATAAACAACTATCAGAAGTTTGAATTTTAAGATTTCAGATTTTTTTCATTTATCTTCTTCATTTATTAATTATCACATAAAGTCGATTAAATTTTAAACTGAAATAAATTCCAGTTATTCCAAAATAATTTCTTAGTACATTCTAATTCTATTTTCATTCCTTTTTCTGAGATAAATAAATCACGTGTAAAATAGACAATTCAAGTATTATCTTTTAGTAGGTAATTATTTTCAATAAATGGGGTTCCTCAAGGTTGAGAATTTGGACTAATATTGTTACTAATATGAAATATCATATTGTGATTTTCTCAAATTTCTATACTTCTAAGAAAAGAAGTTAGGTAGTAATCAGTCTACCTGAAAAAAACATGTAATTAAAAAAATTCCAAAACCTTACAATTTTCAATAATACCTGATATTATGTGTAACAAGTAAATCTACCTAATAGCATAAATTTGTATTAATTCTCGCTAGGGGGGACCATAAAAAGGTATGAACTTTCCATAAACACTCCTTCAAAGTGCCCTAAACTAATTTATTACTATACCAGTCTAAACATTGGCATCGGAAAGAAAACATTTTATAATATTTAAAGCCACGAACAATTTATTACCAAGATATCTAACGGTATAAAAAGTCAATAAAATTTTATAGCTCCAGAATACGGTGCCAACGGTTTTGCTAGTTTTAGTTTAATCTTAGTTTTATTAATGTAACTATACAATGTGTCTCCGGAAATAAATTTCAATTTACATCTCTATTACTACCTAACTTCTTTTCTTTCATAACTAGTATTTACACAATAAAATACATGGTATTGAAATATATCTTGAAGAGTTTGCGTTTAGAGAATTCAAATAGTTATGACATAAGCCAACAGTCGCAATGTTCTTCGATTTCTCCACAAAGCATTACCAAATGATATTATTCCATATTACTGATTATCAAATTGATCTCAAATTTTAGAATTGATTCTGATCATTTTGCTGAGAAAATCTGCAGAACCAGTGTCATTTTCCTGAGAATTGTACAATGTAACGGATGCATAATAGCCTTTGGACTGCTTCAGAGGAGAGAGAATAAACTCAACATGTGCTAATCCTTTACCGGAATGAAAAATTGGAATATGCTGTAGCTACTGTAAGCTTTTGGACTGCCGTGTTTGTCTCCAATTTATTCTGCTGTTTATTTGTATAACAATTAACTATTTCTACAGACGGCCGGTTTGTAAAAATAGTTTATTACCAATAAACTGAGTTTCCAGATGACCAGTTTGTGAAAATTTCATGGAATCGCAGAATTTTTATTAGCTTCATTATACTGTTAAGTATATTACGCAAATTAACATAAAATACCAATTATTATGCACTAATACTATGAACATTTCTTTTCCGTAGAGCCGTAGACAATCAAGTTGGACGGTGTTGCGTATAGAGCTTAAGGCGATATTGTAGGTGGAAGCAGGATTGAAACATTCGTGGTTTGACGTACGCTACCAATTATAAATGCCACGTTTCAAAAGCTTTTAATTTAATACAATAGTTTTGGATTCTTCAAAATACTAAAATTCAAATTTTCTTGGTACCAGAAATGCCAGGTTCCAAACATGTTGACTACATCTGAATAAATGTATATCTGCAACACAAAAAGAACGCGAAAGAGCTGATGGTTTATTGCACTAAACCCTAGAAATCTCCATTCTTTAATTGAAATCTTGTGGTAGCGACTTCAAGCACGAGGATGGTGTTTTCATTAAATTTTATTTGTTGATAGCTTTCTCATATTGGGATTAGATCCTAGTCAAGTGTGGTTTTCTAGTGATACTGCCGATGTTGACTGGGAAGATTCCAGTGAAAATAAAACAGAACGCGGCCGTCTAGAAAATTAAAAAGCAGCAGTAATCTACAGCAAGTTATAAGCCCATGAGATATGAGATATTTGGTACTTAGAATGTAACTAAAACACCAAAAAGTGCTTTCTTCTCAAAGGTTTCAATTTGTTAGTTCTTATGTTCATAAGACTGCAAATCACGAAAAATCTACAGTTAAATTTAAAACTAAACTTTTGGTTGAGGGCCAAGTGCGTCGAGGGGAAAGAAGGACAAGCATAGGCGGTGCTGCCCTCTTCAACTTCTCATTATTGCGCCAGATTATTTCTAATTCAAAGAATTTATATCTTGGTATAATTGACAAACGTCTCAAACGATTATATTAAAATTTCTGTTGTGTATATTTTTTTCGGGGAAATTTCTGGCGATAAAAACTTATTCGAAACAAAATATGTAAACACATTGTAAAAAAAGGATTGAATGAAAAGCGGTGTTCTTTATTATTTGTAGAATAAACAGACGCAAACATTTTTTATTTTAAAGATTATCAAATTGACGATAAATTATTAAAAGAAGCAAGATTTAAATTCACTATGATTGAGAGCGTTCTTATTTTAGTAAACAATAGGTGAAATTTTAAAACGCAATGCCATTTAATTCTCATTCTCTGCTTTCTCTGCATGTCTTGTCAAATAAATACGCTAATGTATGTTATACAGAGTGTTCGTAAAATGATGATATATAAAGGGAGATTCATAATAAATTAAGACACGGAGTTAATTGGCTTAAGAGCAGAGTAAATTGAAATAATTGAAGATCTTTCCTGTTACGTCAGGAGAAAATTCAAAGATATCTAACAATCCTTTTACAACCCACTTACAAAAATCTGCTACAGAATATAGCGGTATTAGATGAACTAAATTTTTCGGAAGAAGAAAATCTTTGTAGCCACCAAGCAACGCAATTTTCTTTTAAAAATTTGCAAAAATCTCGATAACAAAACACATTTTTAGTGTCGATTTCAGTAATACTCCTGTAAATTTGGGGAATTACGAAGTAAAGCTACTACGACTATTGTGCTTGAGCAAGTCAGTAGGTTCTTTGAAAGAGTGGTAGTGATTACAGCAAGGAACACTTGTTTTCAATGGTCAAGCCAGGTAACTTTATGACGATTGGGAAGACAAAATTAAAATCATGATGGCCATTAGGCTTTTTGACCCATTGAAATTTGGTAATCGGGTAACCAGAACGCTTCACGCGATCAACGGATAAAATAGGATGAGTTTGATAGCAAACTTGCTACGAAACTCTTATAATACTGTTAGGGACGGTCGGAGAGAATTGTGGAGGGATTTGCAAATCGGTTCCGTCGGCTAACCGGTGCTGCTGTTGCAAAAGCAATCACGACGAGCGCGCCCACTTAAATACTACGAATGCACCGTTGCAGTTGATAAATCAAGGAACGTAATGCTTTTTTATTGTTGTTGTTCTATTTCTATTGTCTAACTAAAAACAAAACAAGAATGATAATTGTCACTTCGTCTCAAAATGGTAAAGATTCAGCTATAATATCAAATTTGAACAGAATCGCATCAGTAGTTTTTGAATCATAGAAAAACAAAAATAAAAAGCTTTGAAGATCTCTAACTTCTTTAAAAAGGATCCACAAGATTCATATATCGTATCCCTCTCTTTAAAAAGGAGTTTTGCTTATCGAAAGCTGAGATCAATCGAGATTGGCTTTCTAAAAACATTATTTAGCAGCGCTGTCGATGAAGGGTTCCTGAGCGATCGGCAGGGAACGTCAATTTCTGTAATGACAAAGACAATACTTTTAAATTCTTTTCTTGATGTTGGCATGTTGGCAGCGGATAAGTCTTGTAAAGTTTGAAATAATCAATTAAATTATCTACTACTTTTTCAATATTAAAAATGTTTTTTTGTCGCCATGTTTCTCACAGTTCTTTCTGCCACGAGCATTTTAAGATGACGCAGAAAAACGGGAATGTTTTAGGCATGGAGCTGGAAATAGTAGAACTAATTAAGGGAATGTAGCATGTTAGGGAAATGTTGGCAATATTTTAGGAAATATAGGCAATGACTCCAGCATTGTCGAGGTTGTAAAAGGAATATGCCGGGAATACAAGGTTTCCGTATATGGCAATAGGTGTACATAATTTAAGGAGAAAAAAGTCTTTCGTGTATACCTTACATTTGACGATGACGCTTCTACTTTTATACTTTAATGTTTATTAAATAAATGCTTTGCAAAATACTTCTTTATCCATTCAAGCATCGATCTCTTTGACCTTCTGGAACATTTCAATACGTCTTGAAACTTCACAACTGTTGAGCTTATAGCAAATTTCATTTTTGTGACTTTTTTTTATTCCTTATAAGTTATGTTCTATATTATAAATTATTTCGTATTGGACTGTACTCGATGAAGCATCGCCTATCATCTATCAACAAAAACAACAACTCAGTCATTTCTAAAATTCTTTTCTTTCGGAAACATCTAAAAAAGATTCGCGAGTATGTAAAAATTCAGAAATCTTTTCTTTGTTTTTTTTACCTCTTAACCTGTCCGATTTCTATGAATTTCTAGACTCGTTAACTCGTTTAACTAACTCTACAGTTTTAGAATATTTTCATTTGTGAAAAAGCCAACACTATGGAGCTTTTATACTATTTTCGTGTATTTTTCCGAAACATATCGAAACGATTCCAAAAGAATTCTATAATAATAATTGGTCGTTAGTTGCTAGACATGTGTTCTAGAAATGAGAACCAACACTTTAAAAAAATATGCCTAAGTTTTGCGAATTTTGATAAAAAGAAATCTTTTCATCGGAATTTAAAAAATACCGAAAATCACTCTCCCAGCAGACTACATCCGGACAAAAGACCATCGGTTTAAACTCTAAGAGAACATGTCAGCTTGCAGCTGTCAGTTAGCTACAGATATTCCCAACATATTTTTAAAATTTGGTTAATTCAGTTTTGTTCTTAAAAGTATGGAGTCATAAGGACAAAAAAGCCCTATACTGTTAAATATTCCAAAAAGCACACTTTATGGTAGCCGTTTATGGCGCAAAAAAATTGCAAGGATCTGGAAGACCTTCCATAATAATGTTACCAAAGGAAAAAGAAGCTCTTGCAAAGGTGGCTCACCGTAAACTTGAAATTAGTCTTCGTAAACTTGGGCAAATATACAAAATTGCACACGAAATTATTTCTGCAATATCTCAAGAAAGCTTTTGTTGGTTGCTAGAAAATAAGCTTTTAAAACAACATTTTACTGAAGTTAACAAAGACTAATTCTAACTTGCAAGAACATTGGTGATATTTTTCTGGCAGGCCTTCCAGATCCCTTTACTCTTTTCTGTATCAGTTCGTATACAAATACCATAAATTGTGCTTCTTGGAATTTCCATTGCAAAAAAGTATCTAGAGATATTTTATGTTCTTATGAGTATAATAATTGATAAAATTTGGCAGCACTGATTTTCATTTAGACTCCTTCCTACTTATTAAAAGTAAAACTGAATTAACCAAATTTTAAAACTATATTGGGAATAGCTTCAACTAACTGACAGTTGCAACAATTGCAAATTGTTTTGCACATATTAACTTTTTTGTAGCACATGGCTTGCATCTTGTGCTTCAAATTATGGCCTTGCACCTTTTTTTTAATATAGAATGGATCAAAACGAAATCTTAGCAAATCCATTCATTTGAAATCACAAAATTGTTTTTAGGCGTACTGTTCTGAAAAACAAATACATAAGTAAACAAAAAAAATTTCTAAACGTCTAAACTGGAAATACCTGCATATGTAAAGTGATTTATAAGAAAACACTTTGTATGCTGTCCGGCCCAATAACTAAATCATTTATTAACTAGAATTTAAAGAAAAGTTTATTTGTTATTATACTTGGAATTATTTCTGCAGCCGTTCAAAATGATAATTACAGAATTTTGCTTTAATAAAAATATCAAGCTCTAATTCTTAGTTTAGTCTTGACCGTTCAAGCCCTTTAAGGAATAGATAATTAAGAATTTCATTGTATACCCTCAAATGTATCAGATTTCATTCATTCGTGTTTTGACTGAAATCCAGCTGCCATTACTGGCAACATAAATAATACCTTTTTTTGTTTTATAATGACCGCAACAACACGAAGAGGTATTAAGTACGTCTATTCTACAACTAAATATTTTTCGTCTATTAAATGTATTGTAAACTGCAGTTTTAGGTGCGAAACAATGCTGTTAAACTTTTTGTACCGTCCTATAGATGGCTAAGTATATCGTCACCTATTATGCGGTACGTTTTTGGGTTACATTTAAAACATTGGAATTGTTCCTCTACTTATATTAATTACTCTATGGTTAAACTAAATTTATAACATTGAACTAAACTGTTAACATATAACAACCAATTTAATTCTATGTTAAGTTATATAAGAATTAAATTTTACTTTCGTGTTAGTTATTGGTTAATTCCAAATTAAATAGAGAGAGAGAGAGAGAGAGAGAGAGAGAGAGAGAGAGAGAGAGAGACTCTATTCTGAAGAGGGCTGTATTGTGCGCTCCCTAGAGTATCGCAGTATTGTTTGTTTGATGTGATGGTAATTCTCCTGGTTATTATTGGGTTTACTTCTTGGTGAATTTTAATTCATTCCGAATTCAATTTCGACAGTAGATTCCTTACTTTACTTCTTCAAAAAGGTAAGTCATTTGGAAGTTTATTTTCCGCGAGTTAATTGGTGTTTTCTATTCTTCAGGTTTAGCTTCAAAGTCCGAAAGGTTCTACTACCTGCAGTTTATGGTAAACCGCAGCGGTTATATGAATGATTTTGATCTGCTTCTCCAGTTTCACCTTTGCTGCCCAGGGTTCAGCCGTCCCAAAGGCAACCATCTTTACCACTTTATGCTTATAATTAGACATTTATTAAATTTTAATTTCTACGAGTGTTCAGCGTTTCTTCACTTCTAGTTAGTTTGTAATTATAATTTAACGAAGCATCTTATCTTTACTTACTACGAAATTTTAATTAATCTTTATCTAATATCAAATCAGCGTTTCTTAATTTTATAAAATAAATTGTAAAATTCTATAATGTCATTTGTGTGGTTGACTTTTTTAAACAAAATTCTTCTTAATTGTGCAACGATGCCTTTTATAATTGATGTTCTGGCTAAAATCTATTTTTGGTAATTTAGAGAAAGTATCACTTTTGTAGTTGTTTACTTGCTTTTAAAAGTTAATAAGTTGAGTTTTGCAACCTGTTTGTTTATTTGGATTTATTTATTTACATTTTGGCAGTTATACCGGATGTTCTGGTATTATTTCTCTTTATTTTATAGTTTTGAAGTTTTCTTTAAACAAGTAATTTATTCATTGGCTCTACTATTTTAGTCCATTTGATTAGTATATGTTGTATGAAATATTTACCTGATTTGTGACTTTTCTAATTATGCGATGTACTGATTTTGATTTTTATTACTGGTTTATTTGCAATATATTTCTTTAACTTTATTTTTGGTCTTTTGTTGTGTACTTAAGCTCCTTACCTATGCCCAAGGCCACTGTTGAGTTAGAAGGGCTACGACTTAAAAGTCTGTTGCAGAGTAAGTATAGTGTAACGTAAGATTACGTTATGACTGTTGAACAACGCAGAAGAAAGGTCCATTACGTCTGTCAAAAACTTTAAATGTCTTCACTTGATTAACAGTAAGACAAAATCTTTCCATAGGCTGTCTATGTATGTAGTAAGTAAGTACGTTAATTTCTATGTTCCCTTGTAAATAATTAAAGATTTGCTTCAGGTGTCTGAATCTTAAGTGCATTTCTGTAATTAGATGTTAAATAATACGTGAACGAAAGAAAATCTTTAATAAAATGTCTCCTTGTCTGATAATCGGGTATAAAATATCGTTTTATCTTCGATTTAAGAACTGGAATACAAGTGAAGAAAAATGTAAGTACTCGATTACATGTTACTAACATAGAGAACAGCGACTTCTGTAATTTTCAGTAAAATTAGTATTTAAGAATTACCAATCAATATAAATAATAGTTGGCATTTTTCTTTTAGAAATAATTGTATAAATCCTTGTAAAACATTTTGTTCTTGTTTTATTTGGAAACATGGATGCGAATTAAACTGTGTACCAAAGAAGTAAAGCTGCCCAAAAAAAGATGTAAAATTTAAAAAAAAAACATTTTAAATTGAAAAAACACCGAAATGTACCGGTGCTATATTATAATTACAATGTGAGAGTAGGTAGTATTTCCACATACTGTGTACCGTTTGTTCCTTCAAATGTTTTATCTAGTTTTTGTGTGTTATCTCAATATTATTAAATACTAATATTTTTGCCACAAGATTCTAAAAGCCATTATGACTCAACAGTAAACATTTTTAAAAACAAAATCTCTACGTTTCACAAACTGGATAATTCGCGATAAAAGCTATGAGGTCGATATCTCATTTTATAATTGATATAATCCTGTAATAATAATCTGTTTTCTGTCAATATTCCTATTTAAAGATATATCTCTCAAATACACCATTTCAGATTTTTTCTATTTTAGAATCAAAAGAATGTGACAGTATAAAATAAGATAATAAAGTTAGGAAGTAGTGAAAATATCCAAGTATACATATAAAAGCATGCGTCTGCATTATGGGTGGAAAATCTCGTTTTTAGAATTAGGTTTCCTTGTGTATTCGTTACACGCGGTTTGTAGTAGAAGAAAAACAAGGAAAAAAATGCGGTTTTCTGTAAGCACAAAAAGAGCAATATAAACCAGTAAGACAAATCGCATAGACGGTGGCGAGCAGCAGGTCTCCGGACCAGTTCAAAGGTCGAGTGGACACGCGGTGGTTTACAGTAATTGAGTTTGTCGCCCCTCGCATCTGTCATTCCCCCAGGACGTGGTCCTGTGGATCTTGTGATGTCTACGCGGCTCCGTCTTCGACGTCCTTGGCGCGCGCTAACTCCTGGTAACGAAATTTTCCCGGTGCTCAGTTACACGTCTCCCTCTACATTTATTTATGGAAAAGTTACGTCGAAATTTTCTGTGTTCTCTTAATATCGTTTATTTTACCAAAAGCTCGAGTCGATGATAATTCGTCTTTTTGACACCCAATGGCTGTCAGGACCAGATTTATGAATCAAAGAAATGAATCATTAGTGTGGTAGCCTGCGGCTTCTCTCCTTGGCTTCCGCTAAACAGAGCTGTTTCCGGACAACTTCTGACCTCACTTCCTTTCCAAGATTCTAGAACTATTTCGGGCTGACTACGAGAACAAAATATTGTTCGAAATGGGAAACTAACTGAGAAAATAAGAAAAACAACATTATAAGCAACAGCTTTTAGGGTATTTAAAACAGACGCATTTCTGTTATTTTCAGAATAACGAACAATTAAATAACCTGAATTAATTGGGTTTCTTTTCTAATTATTCCGCATACATTTATTCAATGAAAATAAAAAACAAAAGGCCTTATTGATACATGTTTAGGCCATTATCAGAATCAATTAGAGAAATTTTCATACACTGGATTCGTTTTGTATCACATGGTTGATTATCTTTTTTTCCCATCAATCATCGTTAGAGCAAATGTGCGATAATTAAAACCAAAAGTTAATGCGGATGTTTTTTATGTCTGCTGAAATAAACAAATACGTTGTATTTATTTTTTAATTACTATTAGTATCATCATCAGTTTTGTTCTTTCTAATAAATCTGATTCTGTTATTAAACAAAACCGAAATGTAGAGACTTCCAAATCTGGAATTGTTAGCACGAGAGTTACGAGTATGAAAAACAGTTATTTTGAGATGAAAAAATATAAAATTATGAGGTGAGGAAACGGAAACAAGATATTTTTGGATAAACACACTGTAAAAAACATTCTGTCTATGACATTTAAAAAACAGAAAGGAAATTATTCCCTAAAAAGAAATAAAATGTTTTTCTGGATTTAAAATGAACTTTTAACAAAATAAACAAGAAACTGCCGATGAAAAACAGTATTACTGAAATACAATTATTCGGTTAAATACAAGAAGTAAATAAGAAGAATCTAAACGAAAAGAAAAAAAATTAAATTATTCTTAACTATTTATTACATTACACGCATACGAGGTACTCCACAAAAATATATTCCCAGCATTTATATTTCTAACAGTATAAAAATTAAAACAAAACCAAAATAAAAATATTGTTGTTAGAAGGTCATGGTTTACACCAGAAAAGTTTTATTTACAGAAAAAAAAATAAATAGCTGTAAAATTAAATTGAAGACAGTTAAATTTTATGTATTTTTTTATTGAGGGTTACTACGATGAAAATTGATCATATATAAATCAAAATACTTGGTAATGTAAATTTAAAGACGTAATCTATTGTAGCTTACTAGGTATATGAATGTCGTCAGTACGTATCATTATTATTTAGTTCACCAACAATGTAGTCAAGATCTCTAATGGTTAACCTGTAGCTATAATAGCGCGAGGTTTTAAAATTATTAGATAGATGCTTTGGCGCCTTCAATGGTGAGAGCATGAAGATTTTATCCATTATCAAAACTAATGGGAGTTTGATTCAAAATGACAAATCTAAATTATAGTTTTGCAGTTTTGGAACACAAAATATCACTGCACTTTAAAGCTAATCTTACAATCTAGTGTATCAAGAATTCATTTTACTGCTTTTTAAAAAAAACTATTTTAAATTAAACCTAGAATTCTGAAGTTTATTTATCTTATAGTTTTATTATGTAAAAGAATCTTTTGCACCTGAAATAATAAACAAGAAAATTGGGAGCCACTTTATGTTTTGATTGTTTAGTATTTTAAACAATCTGATGAGTTACTTAACAAATTATATTTCTATCTTCTTGTTTTTCTTGTAAATTCTTATCGCAGTTTTTTTTTATTTTTAATTTTACGCCCAAGACCGCCAGTTGAGTCTATTCAGATGGAGCTTGTCTAGATTATCCAAAAAAAAAATCCATAAGGATTATTACAATTAGTTTTCTCTTTTTTAAATAAATTGCGCGGTTGATTTATCTTACAAATAGATTACTAGTATTATAGTTACAGAAATGGTGGAAGCACAAAAATATTCGAAAACTTGCTTTATAAATCATAATGTCTGATGTTGACGGTAAACATAATCAATCTGCTCAATAAACACCTTTGATGTTATTATATTACGATCAACGATTATTGAAACGAGAGAATAAAAATGTTATGTTTGCCTAACATGTTCTATGTGTATCATTAGGCAAAAAACGCCATCAATAATTTTAAAACCGAACTATATATAATAATGCATCAAACAAAACAAAATCGATAAAAAGGAAATTATGTGAAAATTTCGATTACAGAAAGAAGGGGGGGCAAACCTCAAACTTTACATTAAATATCTATGTAAAAGTTGTCTTATATTATAACGGCGCGAAAATTATTAATCGACAAAAAGAGAGCTATTTATAACAATATTATTGGCATCTATTGTGCATTTAATATCCGTAAAATACTTTCGCAGTGATACAATCAATTTGCTCTATTGAATCGTGCGGATAATTGTTAAAAAAAAGTTTAATAAATGCTGCTAGGGAATACTTCGGATTTACGAGCATCGGTCCGCAATTTTATTACGAATTCGTGATCTTCCAATGTAATAAATAAACTTGGGAGAAAATGTCATTGGCCACCCTACTAACATGGGATAGACAAACTGTTCGTAGGTATCCCTGGTTGTTGAAAAATTATTATTATTTTCTTTTCGTCCTATGCTTTTATGCTACTTTTATGCTATCGCGTTACTGAATTTCAAAACTAATACTCCCATGCCAGAAAAAATCAACAAAGTGCTTTTAATTTTTTATGGTTATGTAATTTTCAGTTTTTTTTTTCTATTAAAGAATTATTTACCGCGACTGACTTTGATAGACAGCTCCATTCAAAATCAAAATTAAACAAATTGAAATTGAAACTTAAGAGATCTGGATCTCGAGATAGTTTTGCAATAAGATTCTCTGAAAATACTAACTCATTTATTCATAGAGCAAAAGGCTTGTCATTTTGTCATTCTAATAATATAAAGTTAAAATAAATTGACAAAACAAATAATTCTTGTTATGAAACCATGAATTATAAATAATGTAACTGTGTTTAAATTAGTAAATACGCATATTGTAGGCCATTGAAATAAAAAAGTTTATTTAAGTCCGTTATAATTTAATAAAAAAAAGTATTTCAATGGGCTGGAATTTATTTTATGCCTTCTAATGCCCCTGAAAAATCATATGGCATGGTCTGTTAAGTTTTCTGATACATTAAACTAAAACAATCAAGAGCTTATATAAATACTGTATCTCGTTTTAAAATTCAATGTTCGGAAAACTGTAACTTCGTCAGCTTTTCAAAGAATTTCTATTTTTATCTATTCCGTTATTTCTTAAACAATAGAATTCAATACTATTTCCAATAAGCCTAGAACGTAAACCTGACAATTTTAATAATTCCTGTGTATTGCATGCAGTTGCGGATAATTATTTTTAGAGTAGAGCTTACGTATGTAAATACAAGGTTGCAAACTTACAATGTATCTGGGAGTATAATTTTTAAAATAGTAAATGAATAGATGATTTGTTATGGTTACAGATTTAGTCGGTTCCTAAGAGCTTTTGATGTTTTTGTTTATGGTTTTACAATCTCTTAACGTGATATTTGCTTTAATTTCTCAAATTAATCTTTATAATATTTATCATTCATATAATTCTGTGGTTAAGACCTGCAGCTTACTGACACTCAAGTTTCTTCTGTATCATCTAAATTTTGATTATACTCAAATTACCATTTCATATTTGTCAATTCTTTTTATACTGGCATTATCGTTTTCTACATAATAGTATCTTTTTGAAAAGAGATTTCATTTTAATATGATGATAGAAAAAAGCAATGAAATTATTAACAATTTGTTTTATGCCGATTGGTACTTGCAATATTCAGTACCTGAGAGATTCTACGTTCTCATATATTTCTACTGTTAACAATCAGTAGATGCAATAACGCAAAACAATCAAGTGATGAATCGATAGGCCAAAAGATGATGGTTATAAACACTTCATTGACAATATCAAAGAAATAATTATACACACGTAGAAAGAAAAAGAGGAAAAGGACAGACAATAAAAGTAAAATGGAAGAAGAAGAAATAAGAAATATCTATAGAAACTGAACATTGAATTTGATTAGTTCAGTAAGTTTAAAATGATTAAAAAATAAATTTTCTGTGTTTACAAAAAGAATCTTTCTTTTTCAAAACAATCCTTTTATAAATTAAGTATACAGAGTGATTTAGGGAAAAGAATACTTAAGGGCTTCAGGTACACAAAACACGTGCATGAAAGGTCAAGTTCCCATTGTTAGTAAAATTAATATTTTCTTTGGGTGTAAAATAACCAAACCTTATGCAATACAGGAGTGCTTTTTATTATTGTCTTCTGTCTTCCAAAACAACTTAGAAATCTGATACCATAAACAATTCTAAGAGTATAAATGTCTAATTTTCTAATATTTTTGTTTGGTTATAGTCGCCGTAATAGGTTTTTTGTTACATAATACTTTTAAGACATACAATACCGACAGATCTTCTTCCACTAAATATTTTAATGTTTTTTTCAACTTCTGAATATAAGGTATGACATTTGCATAAATCTTCTAACCATGCTATAACAACTGTTTTAGATTTGTATGTTGTAGTACTTAGTTGGATTATGGTGATATTATTAGCGAGATGAACTAATTCTTAAATATTTTGAAAAGTCAATAAAATCATTCTGATAATTCAATGTTGTATTGTACATATCCTTCTATAGTCAATTTAGCGTCAGCTGGAATTTATAAATGAGGTGTTGTTTTAGAGAAATAACGGAAACAATTGAAGAAAACCGGTGTATTATTAGTAGGCTGCAAATAATGACGATACAAAAAATATTCTGTTGCTTTCCGTATCAATTATTTTAACTAGGTTAGTAGAAACTACCGTAATTTTTACTAACAATGGCAAAAAGCCAATTCGAGAATTGTATATAAAATTAATTTACTTGAATATCGTAAATTTCAGAGTTTCAATATTAAACAAAATGAATTCTTTGTTAATGTTTCATGTAAAACAATTCCCTAAAAAATTATATTCTGTCTGTTTATAAAAAGAGAAATGATTACTAAAACAAATTAATAATTGTAACAAAAGATAATTGGGTAATAAATTACAAAGTAATAAGTAGTTTTATAGTAAAAGATTGATTTAAATAAAATAAGAATAAAATAAAGTTATTAGAGATAGAAACGCTCGCAAACAAAAATCCACCAATCTGTAGTCAAAAGCCAAATAAAAAGACTAATGACATGTTAATATACTAATGAGGATACCAAAACATTCTTAACTAATTCTAAAATAAATATTTTTATACATAAATATATGCAACTGATCCCAGATATTAGAGAAATGGCGTAAATACTGTTTGACTCTACTACTGAAATTAAACCAGATCGAAACAGCTGTCTAGATGTACGGTAGTCAACGCTCGACATAATTTTTTGAAAAAGACTGCAAGTGTTTTAATTTATTATTTCTAATTTTAACTGTGGTTGACAAATACAACATTTGTTAAGACAGTCTTTTTAAGATGATTCCCTTACATATAATCTGTCCTAAAAATACTATGGTAAGCCATAGTAAAACAGAATTTTTCTTTTGTTAGTTACATTAAAAAACATAACCTAAAAATCAATTTTATCTAAACTTTAGCAAATCTTTAGGAATCTTTTCATGGGTTACCTAGATATTTATAATTTGGAACGGACTATACATACACATTACATGTTAAATCAGTTAAGATTGTTGATTTAGTTGGATAATGTAACACTGAATGGTTTCTTTGAAAAAGACTCATACAATCTATTTCGGTTAAAGATTGATGATACAATGTATTCTCTTTATTAGCACTTAAAAGCTACAAATAACAATAATTCCAGTAAAAGTAATGATGATGTTTAAATCTTCTTTTAAGACTAAAACGGGCGGTCTTCTTCTCAAAGTCACTTTTACTACATTCCCAGCTGTTGGTAGAAATTATATTTACAAATACGATTCCTTCTTTTGATGTTTTGCGACTTTTAACTGCTCTGAATCAAAAGTATATATGACATGATCCCAGCATGTAAATAGCAGCTACAGCTTATGTAATGTACAATATACGCTGGTATATTTATTTTCTCGTGTATGAATGCAATGTGTTCTTAGAGAATTAGGTCTCGCGGCGCATCTTCCTTAATACGATAACAGATACCTGATACTATTAAACAACTGTTTATTTTCAAGTTAAATCGTGCAGGAAAAAGAGCAGGTTAATGCACTCCAGATGTTAAGATTTATCTGTACAAAAAACGACGTGTAAATCTTGTAATAATAATTAATTGTGATATGGTTTTCCGGTTTGATACAAATTTCTAAAAAGAACGTCGAAGATTTATTATGTGTTAACACACTTTTTTGTACGTTGTTAAACATCACGTAGAACGTGTATACCCGGGTTTTTATAAATCCGTAGAGGTTGAATAAATTCCTGCTACGTGATTTAAATTTTCAAATATCATAAAAATCTATGTATTTGTAATAAAAACCTGAAATTTTGATGTTGCTTGTTTAAAATTGTTTTTTCATTACGCAATATGCCCTTAAATAATTAAGATGGGTTTTATTAAAAACACTCATGTTTTTTAGAGAATCTTATAGTAGACAGTAATACAGGCAGAGTAGAAAATGTTGATAAATAAAAGCTTCATAAAGTTTAATTAAAGCATTGTCTTAGCGCCAGTTGTGGTTTAAATTTAATAGTAGGTACATTTTAAAGTCTTGATTTCTCACTGCAACCGGCTATCTCGTTCTTTTGATTTTAACTTTAAAGTAGAGCTATAAAAGTTTGAACATCATCACCGTTGTTTCAGTTATTGTTAAAAGTTTCTACTTACAATTAAAAAGATGGACTGATTTCTGTTTTAAACTTATATTCATTGTTGTTATTATTATTATTATTATTATTATTATTATTAACGTGTCAGATAACAAAGGAGTGATAAATTATCCAATATCTTTTTTGGTCAGAGAAGATATTAATCTTGGCATAATAGATACCCAAAAATAACTTAATACATATTCAAGTAGACTTTTTTCAAATTATCTTCTTGTATTAATAAATGTAAAAATTGTAAACTCCAAAAAAGTCAAGAACTATAAATTAAAAAAAATCAATTAGTAAGTCTATTAAAATCTCCAAATGAAAGTTATTTTGTTTAAATAGAACAGCTTACATAAAATAAAAATTTGGTCTTTGATTGAAACTGTAAAAAAGAAACAAAGAAACAAAGAAACTCATCTATTTTCCGTATAATTGGTTTGTCCTATTTCTTTTTCTACCACCTTGTGTATTATGGAAATTGAGATACTTCTAAGCTATTATCCAATACAACAAGAATGTGGTGATATCGAACTTGAGTTTCGCTCACCAACCATTTGTGTCCAAATTTTTATCAGTACTGTATATTACATAATCACAACTTTAGTTATACAAAAATCTTGTTTTCAATAAAGATTTATTTTATAAAGGGTTTTCCAATAAGAGGTGTTATTTTGAATAGCCCGCTATTTCGGTAGATGTCACTTTTGAAGCTATCATTTTTTGACATTTGACAAGTAGAAACTACGCCATTAATAAATATGGAACGATACATGCTTCAACAACGCATTGAAATTATTAAAATTCACTATAAAAATGGTGAAAATTTGGCAGAGACGGTTCGTAAAACTCGAACATTTTTGGGTCACCGTGAAGCACCTTGTCGGACCGCAATACAGAAATTGGTGAAAAAATTCGAGCTCTTGGGACAAGTTAGTGATGTGAAGAATAAAACCCGTGCACGTCGCTCAAGAACAGCCGAGAATATTGCTGTTGTAGCCGAAAGTGTTAAAGAAAACCCAGGTTTGTCCATTCCTCGTCGTTCTTTGGAATTAGCCATTCCACAAACGTCATTACACCGTATTTTGCATAAAGATTTGGGTCTTAAGGCTTATAAAGTCCAGTTAACACAAGAACTCAAGCCGGCCGATCATCAACAACGTCGTGTCTTTGCTGATTGGGTCGTTGAAATGCATGAAAATGATCCAGAATTCCATCGAAAAATCATCTTGAGTGATGAGGCCCATTTCCACCTCGGTGGCTTCGTCAACAAGCAAAATTGTCGGATCTGGGGCTCAGAAAATCCAAGAGTTATTGTTGAAAAGTCTCTCTATCCTCAACGTGTGACTGTTTGGTGCGGTTTATGGTCCGGCGGAGTCATTGGACCTTACTTTTTCGAAAATGAGGCTGGAGCAACAGTTACGGTGACTGGATTGCGCTATCGAGAGATGATTAACGATTTTTTATGGCCGGAATTGGATGGTATTGATCTGGACAACGTTTACTTTCAACAAGACGGCGCTACGTGCCACACAAGCAACGAAACCATTGATCTTTTACGGAAAAAGTTTCCGGACCGTGTTATCTCTCGAAGAGGTGATCACAATTGGCCACCGAGATCTTGTGATTTAACACCTTGCGACTTCTTTCTTTGGGGCCACGTGAAAGAGAAGGTCTACGCCAACAGCCCAGCGTCGATTCAAGACCTTAAAGATGGAATTCGTGAGGCTATCGAGGACATAGGGCAGCCACTTTGCGATTTGGTTATGGAAAATTTCATGAAAAGGATATTGTCCTGTAAGCGTGGTCGTGGTGGTCATTTGCCTGATGTTATTTTCCACTATTAACGGCATACCTTCCTCTTTATAATGAAATAAACATCCGATCATTTATATTAAAAAATGGCACTTTTCTTTGAATATCAAAATAACACCTCTTATTGGAAAACCCTTTATATAGAACGAGTAAAAACCATATAATTAATTAGCTATATTCGATATCCCTCAATGAAATATTTAAGAGGATGTCAATAAACGCGCACAATTATTTAGAAAGGTCTTTGGTCAATGATAATCTTTGTTTTATTAACATTTGGATGCTGTAATTTTACTTAGGGTTTGCAAGCTTTACATAATATGTCATTCATATTTCGGCATAAATAAAATAGTGATCAAACGGGACAGCAAGCTTATAAAATAATGCAATCTTTAGACAGTTTCATTCAGATATTAGTATTAATGATATATAATAAAGAAAACTATTTATGGCCTATTTAAAACAAATTCCAAAGTTGGAAGATATCCATTTATGGAACAGTTCACTTGATTGGCAGTTACTAGTATCATTAATTATAGTATCATCAACTTCCTTCTTCTAAAAACAATTCGTTTGTAACTCATTCTTTTTCAAACATAACCATTTTTGTTCATGTCAAATTCTTTTCAATTCCTTTCTTGTAGTTAATTAAAAAAAATATATCGTGATGTCTAAAGAAAATCTTAGCATTTAAACCAAATTTATACAGTAACGTATGTTTTTGTACGCATTTTTGTCGTTAAATCTTGATTTCTATTTATTTTGTGGTTTAAAAATATTATTTTTGCTTTCTTGATACATTGGAAATCATATTTTTAGTTATAGATTTATAAATCAAGTCTTCAAACTCTTAAATGTCCTAGAATCTGAAAGCTAACAGCACCTAGCGTTTAGAAATGGAAGGAATTAAAAGGATGAATTGAAATTTCAACAGAGAATTGTTGATATCGGATCAAAACAGTTGGTGAAATATCTCATTTTTCCTAGTCATTCGATGTACGTTTACTCATATTTTTTTTTAATTATAAAGGTAACGTACATTTTTATTTATAAATAATAATAAAAATGATTGTATTATT
Source organism: Ignelater luminosus (assembly GCA_011009095.1). Taxonomy (NCBI): domain Eukaryota; kingdom Metazoa; phylum Arthropoda; class Insecta; order Coleoptera; family Elateridae; genus Ignelater; species Ignelater luminosus. Next base: position 219,114 of record VTPC01001142.1, read on the forward strand.
ATAAGAAATAACAGAAGCTTGGTTTGGTTTAAAGAATACATTTTGGTCATAATAGACAATTTGGTCGAGGATTACCCTTGATACGTTACAATCTAATAGAAACATAAAGTGTAATTGTTGCTGACTTTTTAAATAGTGTGCGTGTTACAAGGTTTCTGGATTTATCTTTTTTCTTCTAAAAATTCAGTGGTCCTCTTGTGTAACTGTATTGATGTATTGGATCTTAACTAATTCAGCTTTGGTTAACGATTCTCTCAAACCTTCTTGCAAATATATTTTAAACCTTTTGACCCCACTGGCCTAAGCAGTTCTACACAGGTAATAGTTCTCTACGCCGGATGAATTAAATTTAGTAAAAATATTCTGTTTTCCAACTCTCGATTTTATAAACCATTTACAATAAACCAATTTAACTTGCGAATGCTTGTTTTTATTGTGGGATAAAGAATATCTTTTCTGCGTCTACGTAGTCGAAAAAGTTTTAGACCGACAATGCTTTTTCACTGCATTCTCTGTAAAGCTCAATCAACATCTCTTCCACTGCAAGAAAGTCCTCAATTTCTTTATTGCAAAATGCTCTATATCGGTTTGCATCTGCTCAGGAGTCAAAATGGGTTATAAAGCAAATGCGCTGCTATTGTTGCAACAATTTGGCATAATCGGGAAGAATCACTGATAGCTTTAGATTAAGTAGAAATATGTGAATACTTGAGGTACTTGAGTATGAATGACGATTATGCTGTCTGGCTTTTCCCTCTTCAAATACTAAGTCTATCATTTGTTAGAAGGCCTTCCTTTGGCAGAAATTGACGGCAACACTACGATTTTTCAAATTAAACTGTCACGGTTGAGAATAAGAATTATCTCGTTGTCTCACCTAATATATCCTAGTTTGTCATCCATTCCAAAAAAAGGGTTTATTTTCTTTTAGTGTTTTTCTGGGTTCAAATACTAGAACTCCAATAAAAAAAAAATTAGAAAAAAACAAAAAAGATAAGCAATAATTTTTCAATAGATTCGTTCCCAGTTGGTGAAAGACCAAACATCAGCAAGCTATGGTTTCTATAGGAAAAAAATAATTGAAGTATCGAGTATCGAGTATCGATATCTGGAATTTCGGTAACAACCACAAAAATTAATAAAAGGAGCAATGTTGTAACATAAAGTTTTTAAATATCTCGATACAGACATTCAGTGGAATTTGTATCTTGGTACAGATACCTTTCTGAGTGACTCACTAAAAACAATTACTGAAAAAATGTATCTGTCTAAATTTGAAATAACTCTAATTATTTTAAATTGCTATTCCATGAAATTACAAAATAAAATTATAACTGATGTGTATTAGATACACAAGAAAATGTAATTAGTTTGGAAAAGTTATTGGTTACTTCTTTAGATATTCTAAAAGTATCTAGATACATTACGACACTGAAAAGGAGAGATAAAATGTAACGTCATTGTGTTTATAATTTTAGAATCTTTTAAAACCTTGAAGGCACATAGCACTTAGTACTAACAGTCGTCGTGAAATTGATCGTAATTGCCAGCGAAGCTGATGAGCATTCTGAGAGAATTCTTTCCCTTCTTCAGTCATGAAATAAATATCAATGGTGTAGAAGTGTAGTTATTGTTGGGTTACTATTTGATTGGCGGTGGTTATGATGAAGCAGCAGATGGTGGCTACAATGTCTGAGAGATGACTGTAGATGTTCTGCTCTTTTAGACCAAGATATCTTACAGGAATACCGGCGGAGACTATGGGAAGCCAGTCATTGGGGAGTATCTGTGGTAGAAATTATGACAGATTGGTGATTGGTCCCGCTGGATATGATGAACATGGTAGGCGATAGGCAAGAATGGTGGCAAAAACAGTAGATGGACGTTAGTGTAATTTGGTGATCGAAAAATGATTTTTCTTAGAACCACACTTCACATTTCGCGCTATAGGGTGTGCGTGCGCTGTTAACCGGCCGAGGAATTTTCTGGTAACAATTAGTGTTGATCGGCCTTACAAACATCGGGTTATGGAACGGGATTGAGAAAAAGCAATGATGTGGAGTCGAGCCTGCGCTCTCTCCTAGAACGCAGGTTGGCCATTAATTAATTTTTCTCTCTCCAGAGCAACACACAATATTAGGCGTAACAGAACAATGCTAAAAGATTTCTGGATTTATATTTTTTCCCTAAAAGTCTAGTGGCGCTCTTTATGCAATTCTATATTGAATTTAAATCATTCCATGTGTTAACACGCAAGCTTGAATTCTTTAAAACCTTATCCCAAATATCTTAGAGTCATCCAAACCCATCAACCTGAAAGCTTTTATACTTATGTAGGTAAGAGTTTTCGAAACAAGTCTTTTGCGGGCATAACCATGATGTTACAATAACAAAAGTGTATCTTTTTATTAACTGATGCAATCATTGGAAGGTATTGGAACAACAAAAATAAAATAAGTCTTAATTGTTAAATGTCGTAATCAGCTAGAACTTTTAGAAACTAAGCTAAAAGATCGAGATAGAAACAATATAAAAGAATGTAGATAGGAATGTATTTCACTGAAAGAAAAAACAATAAATTTAATAAACCACAAGTTAAATATTAACTGGATGCATTTGGGTAATGAAAATGTTTTTAAGTTAACCACAAACAACTGTTGTTTCTCGACAATTCATGATAAATACTAATAAAAACATAATATAAATAATAATGACGATAATTTAGAAAAATCGATATAAACGTTCCATAATGGTTAAGCAGCGACTCTTTTAATTTTGTCAATTAAGGTTTAGCAAGTTCCTTATGTTTAATGAATATTTCACACAATTTTCATTGTAATTATTTTTCCAGTAAACTTACTGACAGACAATTCCTATTTAATAATGTAAAACAGTGAAATTAACTTTTTGAGTTATGATGGATAAACATTTGCATGCCTTCATTTCTTAAATGGAATTCAAAATAGTTTCAGTTCTTTTCAGCGTTGTGGTGCAGCAGTTGATTGAAGTCTAGCCAGCCAGATGCTTTCCATTTTTCATAGATTTTTAACTATTAGTTGTTTATAATTCAACTTACCTATAAGTATCTTCCTTGCAATTCAATAAAATTACTTTTTTTTTCAAAAGCGTTTTAGAAAATACCGAAAAAACGTTGCGTGTAAAAGGAAATTACACTTTTGATAGAAGTTTACCGAAGTTCGTTGCTTTCCATACAAATCTAGAAAGTACACTCGAGAAAAAATTATAAAATATCCAAGTTTAATCCAAACATCAATTTAAAAGCACCAAAAAGAATTTGAATGCAATTTATGTATTTTTATGTATCGTCCTGTATGCCTATGAATTTCAAAAACAGAATAGGAATCAACAGAAAGTAAGCGGAAAATTAAGTTTGAGTAACAATGTTTGCTACTGATATTGAACCGAATTCGGTCACTGGTAAATACAGAACTGAAATTTGATTCACGATTCGATCTGTCTTTGATAAAAGAACATGTTCGTATAAAGTAGGGGGAACAATATTCTACATAGTTTCAATCATCTTGAGGATTCGGTTTTCGCTTTGATCGTATTGTTGATCATTATAAGTTACTGAAAAACTTTCACCTTTTGTTATTTTTACGTTTCTTTCCATTTGAAATTTTAATAATAATCAAGAAATGTATATACGCGTGTAAAAGAAAGCAAAAAATAAATATCTGTTATTGTATAAACCGAAATGTTGTTTACAACTCCTTACACGAGAGCTACTAATAATAATGTTCTGAAAATTTCAGCATTTGTCTTAATGTTTATTCAAGCAAACACGGCGTGGCCGAAGTGAGGTCAAATGTAAAAAATTCATGTAGAACTCCTGGCGTTCACAGGTTACTTATTTGAATTTACCTTTCGACGTTTAAATACGATTTACAAAGGGAATGGGAAAACTGAAAACTCCCTTACTGAAAAAGGCATACGTAAATACGTTGGATAAATCCCATTTTGCGTTACCGAAGAAGAGAAAAATCATATTTTTCTATTTTCTCATTTTAAAAAAAGTAACGTAAAACCTCATTATAATATTTTAGTTTTTATCACTGACTAGTTTGAGAAAATTCTATTAGCGATAAAGCATAACCTTCGATATTTTACCAAAACGATTGTTCTGGGTAATTTTGCAAACAGCATTAATTTGAATGCAGCTCCTGTAAATGCTATCTCTATATTTATTTTTATGTGCAACAAACGTAAACGAAGGTTCTTATCTATATTCACTCCTCGATAACAGTATTGCATGCATTCCTACACACAATGGAAAAAAAATACAGAAATGCTAACTAAAGCTTACAACTTAAACTTAGCAATATTGCACAAATAACTATGCCTTGAACAATAAAATTAAATATAAACTGTCTAATTTAAGAATAAAAAATTATTAAATTGCATAATTCTGAAAGTACGTTACTGTTTACATTTTTTTCTCCTTTGTGTATTAAATTATAAAATTGTAAAAGCCCAAAAGTACCATAACATTTGTTCTTGAATAATTTTTACGAGAGCTTTTTAAAACATTTTAAGGAGCTTAGAGCGAGTTTATTATATAGGCAGATCTTTGGGGAATTTCTCAACGAATTTCTTATTCGAGGGTTGTAAAATTGAAACAAAAATTGAAATATTCATTATACTGTATTAGGCCACTGTTTTCTTTTTATCTGATTAACAATATTCTCAATTCACTAGTTTGACTGTTTATTAAATAATCATTAACTTGAAAATTGTGTCAAAACTGCGGATCGCTTAACCTTATTATCGTTAAATTTAATTGAAAATGAAATGGTTAATTATTTTATTAAGAGTTTAAACATTTCAACATTAAATAGAAATTGACAAGCTAATAGCAATAATTTAATTAGATATTTCATCTCATTATATTGTCCGTACCAGAAATAGAATTATTCGACATAACCGAAAATAACTGGGGTCGAATGCTTTTTATTATTTAATGTAATTATCTAAAGATGTTTCAGTAACTTCTTAAATAACCATATAATGTCTGTTGTTTTAATTTAAATAAAAGAACAAAAATAAACATTGCTAATTAGATGCTAACACACATACTAGTAGATAAAGTTATTTTGATATGGCACTACCGACCTACATTTTAATTACACTTCGCAGTTTGCTCTTACTAATTTTCACAATACAAATATTCATTTTACTTTATAATTAGTAAAAACCGTACGGTCTTTATTAAAAAGTTATCACTGAACAGCGGTTAAGAGGACACGTCCATTTTGAACAAAAATACCAATACATAAATAATTGGGTACTACAAACCACCTTTTAGCCTATCCACTTTCGCTTACTTAAAATGCATCCCTTTATTAAAAAACTGATGATCACCTGAATACTTCACTTAAAAATGTCATTTCCTATATGTACCACCATTTCAGAAAATGTCACACCTTATTACTTCATTAGATTGGGAATATTTAATCAAAATAAAAAATTAAAAGGGTAAGTCCTAATCGCTTTTCCTATTCCAATATTTACAGCCAAAGGTAATAATATAAGAATGCCTTTATTTTGACCTCTATCCATTTATGCAAATATACTTACATACTTATAGCAATTTCCCAAAGAATAATAATTATTGCAAAATAGTTTTGTAAATACAATTAATCAATCATATTCATAATCAATAGCCAACACAGTAGCATACTTTAAATGGAAGTAGCAAAATTAGATTACTTGAAATGAAAAAATATAAAAATCAACTAAAATTAACAAAATTGTACAAGTTGTTTGCAATTTGATTAACTTGCAATCTACAATATAGATTTATTCCTCAATATTTATGAAAGATATTTAATCGCATATAAAGTTTTTACGAAAAGCCAAACTTTGTTATGTGAGGTTAGAAGGTAAGTCCAAATTAAGTCTATTGAGAAGATCGAGTCAGATTACTTCGATCCTTATTTGCATTTTCGTTGAAATTATAGTACTCACAAACAAGCCAAACTTGATAGTCTCATTGGTGCCGGCTTCCTGGAATTCCAAACCTTTGAAAACCTAAAGCGCTGGAGAAATACAGAAAAACACTCACATTAGCCGTACTAAGAAAATTTGGGCCTATATAGTCCATATAGGATTCTAAAAAAAGAAGAACGAGGTATCATTTAAATTAATTTACAACTATGTACCATAGCATATACGAAATTAAAAAAAACATTTCCATTTCTTTTAGTTTTGGCTACAGATAACTCTTTAATATATCGTAAATACGCTAGAAACAATTTGTTTAATACAAAAGACGAGTTTTCTGCACATATGACAAATAATGGAAAAGCTATAGCTTCTTAGATGATTACGCACTAGTTGAGTTGGGAGAGTTAACAACAATACAAATACCAAGCAATGACTGGCTGTGATAAAACAACAGTAGTGGTCGGAAAGGCAAAGAAGCTCCGTGTTTTAGTGTTTCCACGGGACAGTCTTTATCAAAATCGTTTCAGTTAACTTCATTATATCCAACTAGTACAGTGTGCTGTCAACATTCATAACGAGCTTATCTCTACAACAAACGTCTTGGGGTTGGCAACTGTTAGATAATGCTTTGTTCCCATATCAACAATACTTTCTCCCGCACCAGAAAAGTTGGTTTGAAGTATAGTAATGAAAAAGTGAGTAAATTGGAAGGTACACACGCAAGAGCAGGTTGGGCTGTTCCCTCAGTGTGGCACGTCAAGAGACAATTTTTCGGATCAAAATGAGGATGAGGACAGCAAGCAACAACCTTAAGCAACAACTAAAGTTCTTTCACGAAAACAAAAGCTTGTCATAACTAATATGTGCTTTTTTGTCAGTGTCTTTAAAGAGACGAATTGCAACACATGCCCAAGTACTGCAAATGATGATACCTATATTTTCATTGATTATATTCTGATGTTCCTTCAATGTTCATTTTCAAGTTTTATATCTGTGTTTGGTTTCTTACGTTGGCTCAAAAAGTTCTGCTTCAGATATAAGTTTACAAGTAGATAAAACGGAAAATATCCAAGCGTTGGGCCAATTGCGGTGTTTTCCTGTATTTCTCCAGTACTCCAGCTTTGGATATCTTGTTAAGAGCATTAAATCAAACTTTAACTTTTTTAAAGTTAAAACCTAAGATGGCTGGCTGTAACGATCATCTTAGACTACTTTTGTGTGTTTATCCGGTGCAAGCTCTTTGCTCAAGTAAACGCACCCAATTCATAGATCTATCACATGCTCTCCATTATTGTGATTTAATTTTGTTATGTATTCTCATTGAATCTGCATACTTGTTAGTTTAGCATTTTAGTACATCTTCATTTGATCAGTAGATAAAAAAGATTTTCACAATACTGGCTCAGTAGCAGAACGCAAGTTTCAGAGAAGACAAATGGTTATTAATAATAATAAAACCAAAAACATTTTTTGTCCATTTATAGATAATGTTAAAGAATTCTCCAAACGATTATTATGTTTGATTCTTGCGAGATAATTGATAATTGCATTTCAATACAGAGTACTCAGATCTTATTTAAATTGCGAAGTTTGAGTTATATTTCTATTATCTGTCAGTGCTTGAAGAACAATGATCTCAGTCTCGCGTTTATCACATGTCTCAATATGCCAGCAGTAACCAAACTCAAGTCAAAATGTACCACCTTTAACAGGCTTGTTTGTTTTACCCTCATGAAATAGAGAAGCTTGGGCGTACAATCCGAATCCATTCTAGAGTATCAAGATAGCTTGCGCAACTATTACCAATAGTAGAGCAAAAACTGTTAGTTATCATAGCAAAAGAAATTAAAAGGCATCCACATTGAATTCTGCAACCTTGCACTAGTAAAAGGCTGATTTATAATTTATATCTTCAATCAGTAAGAAAATCAAATTTATATAAAAATGTATTTTACAATTCCAGGTTTTATACGTAACCCCTTATCTAAAACTTACGGCCGCCAACTGATTTAATCGAGTGCATTCTGTATTTTTTATAAAGGGTTTTCCAATAAGAGGTGTTATTTTGATATTCAAAAAAAAAGTGCCATTTTTTAATATAAATGATCGGATGTTTATTTCATTATAAAGAGGAAGGTATGCCGTTAATAGTGGAAAATAACATCAGGCAAATGACCACCACGACCACGCTTACAGGACAATATCCTTTTCATGAAATTTTCCATAACCAAATCGCAAAGTGGCTGCCCTATGTCCTCGATAGCCTCACGAATTCCATCTTTGAGGTCTTGAATCGACGCTGGGCTGTTGGCGTAGACCTTCTCTTTCACGTGGCCCCAAAGAAAGAAGTCGCAAGGTGTTAAATCACAAGATCTCGGTGGCCAATTGTGATCACCTCTTCGAGAGATAACACGGTCCGGAAACTTTTTCCGTAAAAGATCAATGGTTTCGTTGCTTGTGTGGCACGTAGCGCCGTCTTGTTGAAAGTAAACGTTGTCCAGATCAATACCATCCAATTCCGGCCATAAAAAATCGTTAATCATCTCTCGATAGCGCAATCCAGTCACCGTAACTGTTGCTCCAGCCTCATTTTCGAAAAAGTAAGGTCCAATGACTCCGCCGGACCATAAACCGCACCAAACAGTCACACGTTGAGGATAGAGAGACTTTTCAACAATAACTCTTGGATTTTCTGAGCCCCAGATCCGACAATTTTGCTTGTTGACGAAGCCACCGAGGTGGAAATGGGCCTCATCACTCAAGATGATTTTTCGATGGAATTCTGGATCATTTTCATGCATTTCAACGACCCAATCAGCAAAGACACGACGTTGTTGATGATCGGCCGGCTTGAGTTCTTGTGTTAACTGGACTTTATAAGCCTTAAGACCCAAATCTTTATGCAAAATACGGTGTAATGACGTTTGTGGAATGGCTAATTCCAAAGAACGACGAGGAATGGACAAACCTGGGTTTTCTTTAACACTTTCGGCTACAACAGCAATATTCTCGGCTGTTCTTGAGCGACGTGCACGGGTTTTATTCTTCACATCACTAACTTGTCCCAAGAGCTCGAATTTTTTCACCAATTTCTGTATTGCGGTCCGACAAGGTGCTTCACGGTGACCCAAAAATGTTCGAGTTTTACGAACCGTCTCTGCCAAATTTTCACCATTTTTATAGTGAATTTTAATAATTTCAATGCGTTGTTGAAGCATGTATCGTTCCATATTTATTAATGGCGTAGTTTCTACTTGTCAAATGTCAAAAAATGATAGCTTCAAAAGTGACATCTACCGAAATAGCGGGCTATTCAAAATAACACCTCTTATTGGAAAACCCTTTATTATAAGGGATTTTTTAGATACCGTGATAATTTTGGATAATACAGCATTAATTACTCGATGGGTTATTACTTCAATTGTGAAAGTAGATTTGCTGATGGCTATCTATCATTGTGATATCATTAATATTACATTACTAACGAGTGTCGAAAAAGTCCCGTAATCGAATCATCCTTGAAACAGAAAAGATATGTCTCTTATGTTGTGAATTGTAAAGTGCCATTGATGTTAATCAACTGTCAAAGTATGCGTCTACTACAGATACATATATGTTTTCCGTTTCAAGGATGACTTGATTACGGGACTTTTGGGACATTCGTTATTATTAATGAGTCTTCTTTAAGCAAACTGTTTAATAAATGCAAGTCATCGTATTAATGTTAATATTTATAGAAACTGACAAAAAAATCATTTCAAGCATTTAATAATTTTGTTTCTGGTAATTCTATATGATGCGAGCTGAAATGTTCGTTATGATCGAGATCCAAAAACGAGAAATGTGTCTGAATATTTAGCAAAAGCATCTCTGTAAAAACGTCATTTTAATTAAACAATAATTAGGCTATTAAACACCATTGCGCTGGTGAGATAAAAATAGAAACCTCAAAAGTTTAAACTTAATCTATTTCGATTACCGACTAAAATAGGCATTTATAAAAAAATATTATAATTTATAACTATTAGTTTGAATGTTTTAAACAAATGTCTCCCTTTCAAATTTCATAAACATTTCTCAATACCTTCTACGTATTTAGTACGAATTAGGACATTAAGGATTCTTAAATGTCCATTTTGACATTGACCAGATTAAAGCAATTAATATTATTAGGACAAAACTATTTTTTGTTGCTTTTAATTACTTTGTACGAATTAAATAAATTATTATTAATTATTAGATATTGTTAGAAAAAGCTGTTTAATACTCAAGTCCTTTTTACAATACACCTACATAATAGACCATTATAAGAGTATGTGGCTGTGTGTACACATGGAGGGTCAACAGTTTCAGTATGCCAAATGCCACAAATCGGTTGTTTACATGGTCATAGAGGATCGACCGAACCTGTTACATGTTAATGAATCTCTTCTCGTGTACACGTTGACCAATTTTTAATTCTAACTTATATGCAAACCAAGCTAATTTTACATTCAATTTGTATAGGAAAATGTAGAGGGAATTTATAATAGGCACGTTATGTTATAAATAAATACCTGCCTACTCTACAACTACTTCTCACTACTTACAGTAGATGTGTTAATCAAATTACATGGTCAGCAGGAAAAAACTCCGGAATTTATGCATAATATATGAATAAACCCAACGCCTACAATTAACTGTTCACATGTGTGATTTTTATCATGAAGTGTCTTTACACTGAAACAAGTTGCTTTATAAGAAAACAGAAACATCAAAATAAGAACTTTATTATTATTATAATTAGTGAAGATTTAATTATAAACAATTAAGATATTACTAATAATGTAATAATATAATAATATCAGTTGATTTATTTAATTGTCTGTTATTAATAGATCATTTCTTTCAATACTAATTCGTATCGGACGTGGCGTAGCAAGTACATGAAATTTATTTTGGGGAACATCCGCGATTATGTTTTTTTTGACAGGATGAAAGGAACAGACACGCATAGAGAAATGATAATTATAACATTTTTGCTATCATAGGAAATATGTATAAAGCTCTTCTTTATTTTCTTCACTAAGTTCGTTGATTGATAAGCTTCCCGGTAAATAACCAAGAGTAAGATCAGCAAAGTTTTTTCTTTCAAGTGCATTCATTCTAGATGTCTGGTGTTGCATAAATACTGGTGGACTTTCTAGTGAAATCAAAAAGTAAGGTTGTGAAGACTAAACAAATAAATGTTTTTTATTTTGTATGCCCTTTGTTTCATCGCGGCTTGTAATCACAGTTAATGTTTATATTTGATATAAAATTGACAAATTATCTTTTGTTTATTTTCGCAATTTGTATTTTATCACCTTGAGTTATGACCTCCAAGATTATTGAGAGAAAACTATTAATAAATATATAAATTTTTAATTGCTTAGATGTTTTGGAAACAGTGGCATACACAAATACGGATTTTAGAAAAACTTATCTCACCTAAACAGTTTCAGACACATCACTAATTATTTTTGGAATTACAAGCCAAAAATAATTAATATAAGCAAAAAAACCAATTCTCGCCAAGAATTAATCACCATATAAGAAAGGATTTAAAATATACAAAGTAGGTGCAATTAGCTGAAGAAAGAAAGCTCAATAATTGATATAACATTCTTTAGCTGGAAGATTCAAATACAGTTGGTAATAGAAAGACGACGATAATCGTTTCTAAGTAGATTTTCGGAAGTTAAACCCAAAAACCAGAACAACCTTTATAAGGAATAAAGCCAATTCTTGACAATTCATTTAACGCAAGACACTCATTTTACAACTGACATGTCCAGTATGCGAGCTAGCAAATATAAATCTCGGTGGCATCTCAAGATTTAGTTATTTAGTTAGAGCCAACCTGTTTTAGATCGTAAACTTGGTATCCTTTTTCCCAATTGTTCTATAGGCGAACTCCATAATTTTTACCTAAAGGCTTCCAAGGTAAAAAAACAACCCAAGCACAAAAATTAGAAGTTTAAATCTTCAACAGCTCCCCAAAAATACTTAAAGTGCCAGATCTAACTAGAAAAGTCATTCACAGCTTTTAGCTTGACATTCTTTTACAGTAGCAAGCTGTCTTATCGACTACATACTGTAAAATACAACATCACATCACATCTGTGACGTAACCAGCTAAGAGTAAGTCAAAATCGAAAAATTATTCTAAATAACAGCCAAAGAGATTTATAATGAGTTTCTTGTATACTTGATGAGTCCCATATTTTCAACTTTTTATTGTAACTGTTGGAAAAACGAAAAAGCTATTTAATTGTGTAAGAACTTTTAAAACTGGATTGCAAACAATGATTTTATTGTAGTCCAACATTGCAGACGAAACATCGATTTTTGTTTCTACTTGATCAAATAACTATTGCCTATTGTCGACCAAACGCAGTCATAGTATAGTGCATTATTATCGTATAACAAAGCTGTCTATGTCTGAAGTCTTTTGAGTTAGAAATCTTTCAAAGTCAATTTTGTTTGTTTTGTACAAGAACACGTAAGCAACTCGCAACTCATTGGTTCGCATTCCTACACCAAATTCTTATACCATAGAGAGAATATTTTTCTGGTTTGTGGCAAAAAACCGACTAAACACAATTAAGCAAAAATAAAAGCAGATTTTATGTTTATCTATTATTGCTAAGAAGGAAAAGGAAATATAGTTTTGTCCACAAACTTAAAGCAAGTGTTCATATTATTAAGTCAGTAATTTACTATGAGACTTTGAAATTGCTTAATCGAGTGCTGAAACAAACAACCCAATGAGTTTTGATTTCCACTTTCAATTGGACAGTAGAAACAAATGCAAATTATTGAATCATCTAATTATATATTTTATCATCCCATCGTCAGTCGTCTCTAGCTATTCCATAGAGTAAATACATGCTTGGTTATTCTCCTTAAGTTGCATTTCTGTTTCCTAGGCTACCCATGTAGCAAAAAGTATCACTTGTTATGGAAGTAAAGATTGCCTTAGTTTTTAAAAGCATGAAACAGAACTGACTTGACTCACAAGTGATGATACTCAACAAGTAAATCAAAAATCAAGTGTTCATCTCTTGGATGATTACAGAAAAAAAACTTTTATGTAACTTATTGTTGTCTTTAGATTGAACTACCAAATTCAAGCTATATTTGAACAAATGTCAATTCTTGCGATGTATAGAACTAATTGAATTAATAAGTATTACAATTAATTAATGCTTATTATATAATATTCTGTATTTATGTAAATCAGATATCAAACCCTCAAAGTATAAAACATTTTACGACATTACTTTATGAGTTGACTGTACGACATATTTTCTTTTCTAAAAACATTCTCACTGAAGCTAACAAAGATATGTAACGAAAAGTCAATTAATAATCAAAATACAAATCCATATCGTAATAATTCCAAATTATTTCTATTTTTAAAATTAAACATGCAAAGCAAGCCTTTTCAGTCAATGTTTTCAACGTTTATCTATAATTAATTTTATGTGTTTCCAATTAAATATTGCCTGAAATTTGGATTACGAGCTAAATCTTCTGTATACCTTACAATAACTGGAGCAGTCAGAAAATCCTGATTTATTTTAAGCGAGCATCTAAGAATTTTAACCATTAATTTTGGATTTATGAGAACATTAAACATGCAATAAAATCTATTTACATACAACGTAAAAGTTCAATCGATGTCAAAAAACTTTCGCTATGAATTTTATATCTTGCAACTATTTACTTGCTAAGTGCATAAAATAAATAAATACTGGTTTACGTTTCGAGTATTCATGAAAAAATCCAAACCCTTTTCCCTGATGATAATATAAGGGGAAAGGTGGTTAATACTGTATCTGATAAAATTTGCAAGATTTTGATAACGCCATTGAAATAAATGAAAAATGATATTGATACGAAAAGTTTAGGTAACAGTTTAAAATTTAGCCTTGAGCCGCTAATTTATCACACATTACAGACGAATAATTAGAAGCCAAGACAAATGAATTGGACAATTAGTTTTACACGCAAAAGGGAAACGAGTTATAATCTGATTTGGACTGAAATGATATTAATGACAAAATAAATGGAATACTTTTAATGATGCAATTTTCGCACGTGGGAGAACGACTTGCAAACGAAAGACAATTATTGCTACTACTATTATTATTATTATTACTATATACAAGAATCAAGGACAATAAACATTTTAAATTCTGATCTCACCGTCATGAGAGATAATGAAGTAATTAGTGTAAACAACATGTTTCGTTTACAAATAATTCTTTTGGGAAATTAGAAACTAACGATAAAAATAAAAAATTCAGAATTACCTGCACTTTTAATGACCGCTAGAATGACGATGATGGTTGTAATACTGAAGCATTTTGATGTCCACGCAGACGATGAGGAGGGCATCCTGTTGTCACGTTTTGTATCGAGACGCACACGAATTTTTAATGAAGTCGGTCACACATGTTTATATATGATTTATCTTGAAAATATAAACAAACGTCGGCTTAGTTAAAATTATAGGTGAAGTAATTAATGCCAGCGTGTTCTATTTTTAGTAGACGCATATAAAGATCTATCGAGAAGTAATTTCAAGAAATAGCGAAAATCCGGTATCGATATCCATAAAGTTTATAAATTCCCACCTATTTTGAGTGCAAAAGCCCCAATACAATTTTTTTATTTAGTTAAAATATTGAGTGTATCAGTTTTATCTTTTATTAGAGTTTGAGAGTAACATAACTGTTCAAAACAACTTAAGTAAAATGTTACAAGGATGTCTTGTACCTTTTGAAGAGAATTTTAATTTTTGTTATTTATTAGCCACATAAATTAAATACCAATGTTTTATAGTAGTTATCTCTTTGTTTTGTTTTATAAAATATATAAATATATTGAATAATAATAATACAACAGTTTCTTCTAACAATTTAACAAAACAGTAACAAACATCTTGAAGGAAATAAGAACAAGATTTCTGATTCCGAGAGAAAAAGTGAGCACTAAGCATTGTAATAAGCGGTTTGGTTAAGTCCTTCGATAGATGGTCAGCTAATTTTGCCTACAAAGAAACTATGAATGCAGATGGTCGACGTGGCACGATTTTATGTAAGACAATGATAAAGTGCTGAGCTAGTAACCTTGGAGTTTCTCTCCGAGAACAGTTTTTAGCTGCCATAAAATCGTCAACGGATTATGGCACTGTATGCTAGAATCAACTCTGCAAATTCTCAAAAGTGCTGAACATAGTTGTTGGTGCAATGCGAGCTATACCTATTAGATTAACATGCTTTGACTTTTCTCTTAATGAGTTAATGAACAAAACATGCCCTCATAGGCTTGAAAACCTGAGCTGTATATGGATTAACTAATTAGTGGAAAAAGCTACAGACAACACTTTATGGTTTACCCATTTGATCCGAATCAAACTACATGTAGATATTCAAGTATAGATATTTGGAACAAAAACTGCTAATGGAACCAAGACAATTTCTTATAATACAATAGTTTTTCAATAAGAGCTGATAGGCACTGCAATTATCACAGAAAGTGATAAAACTGAAAGTGAACGGCAAAGAAATTTGCATTCTCCAAGAGAAAACATTGCCAAATAAACAAACATCTACAAAATCACTTTAATGGCTGATCAAAACGGAATTCAAACAAGAACTAGAGATGGCATTTTTATGTGAAAGCAAACTAAACAAAACAAAGTATTTCTGGACAAACAAATATGCATAAAATGGGTCTAGCAGCTGATCCTACTTGCACAAAATTTAAAGAAGAACTAGAAATAAGAATTAGAATGAGATTTTCAAAGGCAAAATCTTGTACGGCATCTTTATGTGAAAGTGAACAAAAAAATTAAATAAACAAACACGAATAAAATGGGTCTAGCGGCAGATTGAAACTAGAAATGGTAAGACATGTTTTACGTAATTGCCCATTACTAGCAAATCCAAGGCAAAATCTTCAACGGCGTTTCTATGTGAAAGTGGACGAAAGAAAAACTCGCATCCTCTCAGAAAAAACATTGTTAGATAAACAAACGTGCCCAAAACGGGTCTTGCGGCTAATCTTACTTAAACAATATTCAAACTAGAGCTAGAGATAACAAAACATGTTTACGGGGATTATCTAATTCTAGCAAATCAAAGGCAAAACCTGCTATGGCACTTTTGTAAAAAAGTAAGCACAAAATTCAAGAAGCTAGAAATGTCAAAACAGGTTTTGTGTGATAGTTCAATTATTTGCATTTTGCAAGATTGCTTCACTTAATAGGGTCATGTGTGACTGAAAAGTTAATAATGGAGGAGCATTAGGAGTAATATAATATTTGTAAGACTCTCTACGTCCAATTTCAATTTAATCTAATTTGATACCAAGAACCTAAAGTTTCCAAAAATGATAATTTGAGATTTTGGGCGTTCACTAATAGCGTGCAAGTTATAAACAAACAAAAGCCTTAATGCTTAAATGCTCAATGTATTTTTTTTTCTGGCAAAACTAAATTACTAGATAAAAAGTTGTACTAGAACATCTAAAACTTGAAAAGGTGTAATCGGCAACCAGACACCGATGGATATCTAATTTGGCCGTAAACAGTTATGGCTCGTAAGGGTTACAAAGGACTGAATATTTGATATGAATTACATAACACATAAAGACTTAACCAGATGACCGAGATAACTCAATATTATATGAAGTAGGGAGATTTAGTATAGAGAGATATCAAATAGTTTGGCTTTCATAAGAACTATCAATAAAAAAACAAATGAAGCGACAAGCAATTGAAATAAGTAGATTTCAATCGTAAGGAGAATATTTTAAATTCCTTTTGATTATAATGATTTAATGATTTATGATTATTCCGAAAATACAAAAAAAAACTTGTAGCAGTTATTTGACTTCTAAAATGTTCCAACTAAAATTAAAAAAGACAAGACATAACGCCACTAATATTTCCAGTAGGTGAACTCAGATCTCCATCAATAAATATTAGACAAAATAAAACCAAGAAAAAATTGTTTGAGGCAAGAATATTAGATAACCAGGCGTTAACAAATCTAAAATTTAATGGTGATTCCCAATTAATTTAGACGTGATAATATGCGTGTAGCATACCAAGAAAATTTTTTTATAAACTTAAGGCAATCGTTGG
Source organism: Ignelater luminosus (assembly GCA_011009095.1). Taxonomy (NCBI): domain Eukaryota; kingdom Metazoa; phylum Arthropoda; class Insecta; order Coleoptera; family Elateridae; genus Ignelater; species Ignelater luminosus. The sequence goes on from VTPC01001142.1 coordinate 236,260, forward strand.
TATTTGAGATTGCTTTCTGAAAACGTCTTTCACTTTATGCAACATCGTACGCAAATAAAATCTTAATTTATTACAAATAAAACTGGAATTTACCACAAATATCATCTTAGTTTGTTAATAGAAATTTTACATTTACTTATTTTAATGTAATTTCCATGGCCTCTTTTAATGGGCTATTTTAAATTAAAACAAATTAATTAATTTTTTTATTTGGAAAATATTTAAACACTCAAAAGGGATCAATTAACAAATTTTTAGTGGTAAAATCTTTATGGTTTATTTATCTCAAATGTACCTAGTAGTTCTATTTTTAAAACTATTAAGATTCAGTGTAAAGAACAGACAGACGACTATTAACTAAAAAAAATGAAGTTGTTTGCCATTACATTTATTTTTCTTAGAAGCTAATAATACTTACAATTGATGAAATTGTAAATATTTCTAACATAGCTTATAACCAATGTAAATTAAAATAAACTTTCAATTACCTTGAATAATATTAGACAAAATTTACAAAAATTTAGTTGGGATGCTAGTCATGTAAAGACGGTACTGTAATAATTAATAAGAAGGTCATTTTCTAAATCTGAATTCTAGTAAAAAGTGGCATTGGCAGGAAAAAATTAAAAATGTATACAGGAGGGTTAAATTTAACAGAAAATGTGTCGATACAATTTCAGAGATATTTCTAACAATATCCTCAAATATACAGCTTTTATAATGCGTAGCAGGGCAGAAACAATAATATTAATAAAAAATATAAAAGTCAAAAAATGTATACGTATACACTATAAATGTAGATTTAATTTGCGCGAAAATTCTTGTATTTCCCTCTTATTTACATGAAACAGAATAATCCTAAACAAGTTTGCGTAAGGACTTTTAGCATCTGGAATTATTTAATTTCTTAAGTAATCTTGTCAACAAAATAAGAGGGGCGTAATTCGACCCTTGCCGCAACTCTATTCAAATTGGTTAATTCGGGCCGTAGTACCTTCGAAATGTAATAATACAGAATCCATTAAATTCTATATTAGCATACATAGTAATTTCTGCAGTATTAAGTTTATTCGGTGTCGACAAATAATATAATTTAAATTCCTCAAGTTATAACAGATAGAAGCTGTTGCAAATTAAGTGTGTGCTGTATTGTGCACGGAACCTGACACATCCCTAATAACAAATCTCGGTGAGTTAAGTAAGCAAATGGGGAAAATATCAAATTTACACGATTTTAATATAATAAGAAATACTATAAGTATGTTTTGTTAGTTTTATTAAAATTGTAATTTTCAGGGTAGATTTTCCTTCCTGATTCATATTAAGAATAAGCTTATGGCATGCTACAAATTTGAAAATTATCCAGAGCAGACAGGAGAAAGCATGGCGTTATTATACATTGTGTGCTCTTTTAGCTATTTCTCCCGTCATTAATTTGCATGATAATTCTGGTTAAGAAAAAATTGTTTAGCATAACCATTAACACAGTATTCACAAACCTAGGACGACATTTTAGCCAAGCAAAATGCACATCCTCGTAAAATTTCTGTTAAAATGGGAACACTTTAGACTTTGCATTTTAAGCCGTTAATAAATATGCTTGTAAATAAACGACACAAGTACACGGTTGTTAAACGTAGAATTTGTGATGAATGAACGTTTACTTACAAAGAGTAAATAGTGTCTACATAAAATATTCAAAATATCATTCGTCATTGATTTATAATTATATAGAATTTTGGTGCTGTGAAAAAAAAAACTCGATGGTTTTTCCAAGAATTTTCATGAAACAAAAACATTAATCTTTGTGACGAAAGAATTCGTTCAATTAAGTAAAAGATTGCATGAAGAAAATTCTAATTAAATTTAAAAAAATTAGTGACCATTCTGACATCCTTTATTTCTTGGTTCAATGTTCAATTTATTATTTGTTTACATTTAACTGTACTTGCGAGCCGAGACAATGGATAATAAAAACCAACCTTTTTATCAACAATGTTTAAAGACAAAATCATAGTAGACTAATTAAAACGGTTGTTTTCATATCAAAAATTGCAAGGCATTCAAAAATAAATCTGGAGTATTAAACGGAAACCAAAACTCCACCATAACTAATATTTAAAATTCTATTTTCAAACAATATTAAAATTAAATTTTCTATTAAATGTTTTCGCATTTAAAAAGTTAAAGGTTTCAACAAAAATTTTTTAATATAATACACTTTATAAACACGTAAACCAGAATCAAGTATAAGAACAAATTAACTGTGGTAACATGATATAGTTTCGAAATTAGAAGAGTAGATGTAAGATAATTATGAAAAATTAAATAAACCATGTACACACAAACAAAATGGGTATTTATTATATCATCATTTAAAGCAGGGTATAACACAGTTTTAAAATTAGTGTAGAAATTTTGGCCTCAAAGGTTAACAACCTTTTATACCAGGATCATCCTCGACAGTATTGAATTTAGAATTTTTGTATCTTTTTATATCTAACCAATTATATTCGGATATCTTATTTGCATTTCTTAAACAGTTCGTTATACTTTAAATGTGAAAAAATGTAAGCCTTTAAAAATTAAACATAATGGGAATTAGAAAAACAAAATTTATGTAACTTTTTTAAAATCTCGTAAATTTCCCGAGGAATGAAATACATAGAAGATGATTTTGACTAAACTGAATATATTTCGATCAAGATAACTTGAATAAAACGAACCAATAATTAGACAGGACACATTAAGACAGTCTTAATTCAAAAAGAGGATGCTTTTAGGCACCTTTACTATAAGTGTTAGAAATATCAGCAAACAAGTACTTTGGGGGAAAATGACGCACGGAACGGTATGACTATTTTTGAAAAGAGGCCAGTAGGTACATTGTATATTGGCTATTCTACTAGGTAAGTACCCTTCCTGTCTCAGTCTTATCAATGCGAATACTCTTTCTTTCCAAATAAAAATATTCCTATGTTTAAACTGTTTCCTGATACACTGTATATAAATCTACAAATAAAGTGATCAGGTTTAGATAACACAAAAAATTCGAGACTCAAAATAAGGTAAGTTTTTGAAACAGCATACTCATTAAATGTATCTTCCGTCCTAACCATGCAGTTCAATCTATATATTCTTGCTTTTTCCACCAGAATGAAAGCGGTCAAACAATCTATTACGTAGTGCAAAGTCGTTATTACATTTTAATAACTTATTCAAGACCAATAAAAAAGTCGTTAATTTAGAACTATTTGTTGTAGGCATTTGATAAAAGTAGAATTAAGGAAAAACCAGGCATATTAAAACTCGATTGTTTTTAACTCGCAATTGACTTCATAACCAAAAAGATTTTTTGAAAGAGATCATGATCTAATGCTTAAGTCGTGCGAAAACTACTATGCTTTATACTATCACGCTAGTATAGTTTGGTGGAAACAAAGGAACATAAGAGGGTGGTCTGAAAAGTTTCCGACCTCAACGTGAAGATGGCAGCACTCGTAACTAAAAGCTACTGAATTTCGTTGTTCATCTGTTGACAGTTACTCACCAAAGTTTCAGCCATTTTGGACGCGCAGTTTTTATGTAACAGTCGTTTGAATGAGTTGATGTGAGTTTTTTTGTGAAAATGGACAAAATCGAGTATCGAGCTGTCATTAAATATTTGGTTTTGAAAGGCAATACGCCTTCGCCAATAAAAGATGAGTTGGACTCTGTGTATGGGGACTCTGCACAGTGAAATTTTGGGCTGCTGAATTTAAATGTGGCCGTAAGAGCTTGGGAGACGATGAACGTTCGGGACGTCCAAAAACTGCAACTAAGTGAGAGAGATAGCAGAGATTATGAACATGTCACAAGAACGTGTTTGTCACATATTAAATCAACATGTAGGCATGAGAAAGCTGTCCGCGCGTTGGGTGCCGCGTTTGCTCACGTTAGACCAAAAACGTGTTCGAATGAATATTTCCAACGCTCTTTTGGAGCAGTTTAGGCAAAATAAATCCGAGTTTTGGCGCCGATTAATTACTGTAGATGAAACTTGGATACACCATTATACGCCCGAAACAAAAATACAGTCCAAACAGTGGACTGCAAAGGGGGAATCGGTTCCAAAAAAAGCAAAAACTGTTTTTTCGGCTGGGAAAGTGATGGCGACTGTTTTTTGGGATAGTGATGGAGTTATCTTAACCGATTATCTTCAAAAAGGAAAAACCATTACAGGAGCATACTATGTATCATTACTTGACAAGCTGAAGGCAGAACTTGCAAAAAAACGGTCACATTTGCAGAAAAAGAAAATCCTGTTTCACCAAGGCAACGCACCGTCTCACACCTCAGCGGTTGCCATGGCGAAAATCCACGAATTACGGTTTGAACTGCTTGACCATCCGCCTTACTCACCAGATCTAGCCCCAAGCGACTTCTTGTTGTTGCCTCATCTAAAAATTGCGCTCCGAGGACAAAGATTTTCGTCAAATGAAGAGGCAATCACCTTCGTGAACAATTATTTTGCAGAGAAAAATGCCGAGTACTATTTGGACGGGTTACAGAGATGGGAGCATCGCTGGGAGAAGTGTGTAGAGTTACAAGGAGACTATGTTGAAAAATAAAAAAAAATTTTCAGAAAAAATGTCTTGTATCTTTGTTAGGTGGGAAACTTTTCAGACCACCCTCGTAACAAATTTTTATAACTGAGTTTTTCCTGAACATGATTATCCACGTTATTATGTTAAGATAGATTAGGTTGGGTTAGACTAGACTTGGTAACAGTGCAAGGTCTCATTAAAAAAGACTTCACTGGAGATTTATATTTAAAGTCTGGTCTTTAGAACAGTTTCTAGGTAGTTTTACATCGCCAGTCAACATAGCACTAATATTTGACATCAAATTTAAATCGATAACATTTTGGGGGTTTATAATGTTGTTTGCGATAAAATCTAACATCTTGTGATTGCACAAATCAAGTTAAATCATCTTTCTTAGCCCTTAAAATGATATTCTGAGTTTAACCGAACATTTCAGTTTTTTCAAAGAAACGTTTTAAATTTTTTCTTGAGATTTTTCAACTATTTTTCCATTTTATCATGAATTTGAAGCATTAAACGACAGACTTGAGGCTGCTCGAAATTTTAAATTCGAGAAATATTTCAGAGGAATTACTTACGGTCTTTGAAATGTATTAACTTTTCAAGACAAATAAAACCATATTTCAAAGGTAAATTTTAAGGTGCTGAAAATAAACCCATAAATGACCAAGATATGGCTGTTTCAAATTGTAATAAAAATTCTATATATTTGTTTCCCAAAAGTTCTAAGATTTCTGTTCATGCCATGGAGAAAACATTTTCAAAGTAATTTCGAAGACTGCCCAATAACTGGTGAAATCGATGTCAGTCTGAAGAATTATTCAGAAACCAAAAATTTCTGAACATATGGTTGACTGTTGAGTTTCCATACTGATGATTTCTTCCAATTCTGATTTATCTTTTATGGGTAATGCGTTTTAATAAAAAAAAGTTAATAGTTTAGAATAAGATGAGTTTGTTTTTGGAAATTAGCAAAGTCAATATCTTCAGAAAATTCAAATTCATGGTACCTTTCTCAGCCAATTTGTCATAAGGAGAGTTTCAGAAGCCTTGAAATATTAGATTTTTAAGTCATTGGGTTAGTAAGCCTCGAGCTTTTTTATTATGCGCAAACACCTTTTTGATTACCTAGGTCTGGTAGTTAAAGATTATATTGCTATTGTTCTTAGATCTATTACAATATAAATATGTACTAAATACCTTTGAAGATTTACGTATTATTGGTAATACACGTACTATAACTAAGAAAATTTTGAATTGAGAATTCAGTTAATAACTTGAGTTATTTGTTCTCAATTCTCATGTGTGAAGAACTGAAAATATTGGGTTCTTTGAAAATTTTTGACTGTTGATTTTGATTGAAACAACACAGTTCCTATAGTATAAATCAAGTTGATAATAAGCAAGAATGAAGTATCCACAGAAAGAGGAATATACAATCGTAGTAAAGCAGAGTACAAAAGTAATATTCAATTGTAATCGAAGAATACGTAAGAAAATTGCAAACAAAGCAGCTAGAGTTTTCTGCACTTTTTGGTTTTGCGAAGATGTTTGGACAGTTTCGTCAATTAGTTATGTTTTACCATTTTTGAACAAAGAGTTTCTTTTTACAATGAAAAAAGGTTCAATCTAATTACCTACTAAATAACAACTCATACGAGTAGTAGTAGTAGCAAGTAGATACACTTTCCCAAAGATTTTGGAAATCATAAAATTACAAATTTGCCACGACATGAATTTGTGGTAGGGGTTCATTCTGTTAAAACAGTCCGATTTGATTCTACAATCCTAATATTTTGGCAAGGGGTTCATTTAGATTTTTTATCTTGTAGGCTATTCGTTTGACTACATATGTCTTTGATATAACATCTTAATGTCAAATTAAATCTCAGTGACAATCAATAATAAAAACTGTAATGGTATACGTCTTGGAAAATGGCAATATTGGGTACAACAACTTTTTGTACTATCGAGAAACCACTGGGGTTTAGCTTGGTATTTAAATTTAAGTGTTCTATCAAAGACATGCATTGTCAAATGACCAGCCTTACTAGATAACAAATTTAAATGATCCCACTGTATTTATTTCTATAATTTTTGTTAAGCTTGGAAAAAATTCTGTTTGCTAACTTTCGCTGATTCTATTAGATCAAAGTAAATAATAGACAGTAGCACACCAGACAGATTGTCTTGGGGTGCACTTCTAGTTTATTAAAAATAGTCTTTGGGCCACCGATAAGGTTTTTATTATTCTTAGGGTAATTAATAGTTTTTACCTTGACATCGATAAGGTAGAGTAGAAATAAAATATATTTTTCAGACCACTAAGAATAAAAATTTTCGTACAGGTTTAAATATCTGCACCTTCTACCTAACGTCCCGTAATGATGTTGTAAATTCCCAAACGGGCTGTTTTGGTAATTCAGTAGCGCAAAACAACTCTAGTATATTTTAGGGATAAAAGTATTTTTGCAAAGAATTTTACTACAACATTAAATCTTAATCAAACATTTTTTTTGTTTGTAAAAATTCTAAAATCACACACTAATAAGCACATTAATCAAATTTTAACTTTCTTTGTTGCTATTGTTTGCTAAAACAATAGAAACAACCTCATTATTACCTTCTGTTTTTGTTACATTTTTTCTCCCAATAAAACCGTCAAGTCAAAAAAGAATTCCAATAAAAATGTCAAGTTTTAAATTAATTATTGTTAAGTTTCCAAAAACAGGTATTTAACGTGTTGTAATAATAGCTACCCACGATTAAAAGAGATCACGAATAAACTATATAACGCTAGTTCGAAAAAATCTACAAATGTTTGTTATAGAAGTAATTATAATAATTATGACACATTATATAATCGAGAAAAAACCAAAAAACCTTGAAAAATAGGTGGTACGCACGAGTTTCGAATAAATTTAGTATTTAGTGTTAAAAGGTGCTTGAGAATGATCGTAGTTTAAACTTAATAAATTCTAACTTCTAATTTTAAACTTAATTTACTCCAAGTTTAAGAAAACAGTTTTAAAATCTGAAACTTTTAAAAGTTTTGTTTATTCCTTCGGGAATGAATTTTTCAGTTTTGTTATCCTGCATTAAATAATTTAGTTAGATTAATTAATAATAACTAACTTTATAATTTCCGTTTATTAAAGCAAAAATTACTTAGTAAAACTTTACAAGAACGGACGCGTTCAGAAAGCGCGCTCTCGAAACTTTTCAAAACTTTCGAGGCCGCCTAAATTTTTATGAAAATACCTGAAGCATTCCCACCATTGATTTCCAAAAAAACAATAATAAAACAGAACACACTGGCAATATTCACAAAAACTAACAATAGAGAAAAAATATATGTAATAATTGTTTATAAACTCACAACACAAAACTGAGGAAACTAATAAACGGCAGGCAAAAAACTGGCAGTGAAATTTTTAGGGAAAAATGAAGAAAATATCACAACAAAAAATCACATGCTTCATAAAAAAAATAATTGATTAAATTTATTATTATTATTATGCACCGCTATTGTATGGATGTAGCTCGACGAAGGTGGTTCGGCGAAAAAGGCAGTAGCACCTTTTGATAACAATCGCTGAATGCGGACAACCGCGACTGAATGAACTCGCGTGATAATCCTCCGGTATATAGAGGAGGACACGTTCAAGCGCAGTTGTAGGTTGCACTGTTCGTTTCTGTTACTTCCTTAATCCAGACGGGAATATTTTCTATGATTTTAAATGATCGGATCGACCTGCAATTTCTAGTATTTTGTAGTAAATTCGAAAAAATCACAAATGATTCACCTTAAGATATTCGATGATGTCATATCTTATAAATAATAGCCACGATACTATAATCCATTGACTAATAAATTATAAAGATTATAATTATTTCGTTTTTAATTTTAAAGATCAATGGGAAGAAAATTAAAAAGCGAAATCAGTTTCATTTTCATTAGACTTAAATACCTTGGCACAATATCGGAGTGGGTAGAATTAACTGGTGTTTAAATGCCTATAAATATCAGGTCCGCATTAAGAACTATATGAAATTCCGTGTAAATGGTCACAGTTTATATTGATCCACTTTCCTTTTTGGTAGAAATGGAAGTGTGGAAACTAAAACTTTAGTCTAAAATTTTGCATATTAACACGCTAACATTTTATCAAAATTTAAATTGTTAGTAAACAATTAATATTTTAAAATAACAATTTATTTTAAATATATTTAAATCCAGTATGAGTTTGCAAGTTTAAAATAAGAACTTGAAGTCATACTCAAAAACACTTTCGATTTACATCTCAACTCTTGGTTTTCGTTTAAGAAAACAGACCTAAATTAACATTCAATTCTAGAGGTAACACTAAACATATACGCTCGAAAAAAATTATAAAATCAAGTACGCTATTTACATCGGGCGTACATACGTAATTTCTTTATAATTCGTCCCTGATATTAAAAATAAAAGAAAAATGAAAATAAATAACAGTCTCTGTAGGAGATCAGAAATTGAACAAATCACTTTTTAAGTATGTGAGGGGAGTTTTAATCGATTGTTCAAGGATTTATATAGCTGTGTAACACCAATATGGGAGAAAAAGATCATCAAAAGATAAAATGATTTAAATGGATTAATTCCAAATAAAGGTCGTGTAATATTCGGAAAAGGATATTCAAAATAACAGTGGAAGAATGAATTAATTGCTATAAATCTTAAAGAGATTTAGGGTAACCATATTTGGGTCAGGTGTAGAAAAAATTGGTTAAACAGAAATCTTACATAATTAATTGCTTTAGACCTCTTAACTTAATTTTTTACGCGTTTATATTTAATTCTGATATCTGTGTGTTTTATTACATTATAGAAAATGTGTGTAAATGGATAATTAGCACATTCAGTAGATATGTGCATTTTTAGTTCTAAATTACCTTTTAGTTTGATAAATCAACTCAGAATTTCGTCAGAAAGTCAAGCTTTAAAAGGTAGCTAAATGATATTTTTCTGAATTAGTTGAGATAAAACTTCTTCTCTTAAAAGCTTTTTTGTGCCTTTCGTCGTTAGCTTGATGCCTTCTTCTACGACTACCAAGTGTTACCGTTATGGAACACTTCTGAATACCTCTAATTTCATAAGTAGTGAATTAATTAGATTTGCCCTGATCTTACAAAAGCATCCAATCGGCTCGATATACTCTAGATGTTCGAATAGCCCTACCGGTTCGAAGACACCAAACAGCCCGCTCTGATAATAAAAACACAAAAGTTCAATAAGTTTAAAAGTATTAACTGGTTCAAAGAGTTTGATCCGCCTAGAAAAGTAATAAAGTCTGATTGACCAGAAAAGCTCTAAGAGCTTGAAAAGTTGGCGGGGAAAAGTAACGGATTCCGCAAACTTCATCAGCCATAAAGCTTCATTCGACCAGTTCGGCCTGGATATGACAACGGACGTGCAAAACCGCCTGGTTGTTTTCACTTAATGAGTTTTCATCATCAAATGATTGTTTTAACATCAATCAGTAGCTGGCATGATGCCTGGGTTTTGTGATGGTTTTGCGAAGAAAAACTCGAGTTTTTGGATAAGCGTGTCCAATTATATGAACCACTAATAAATTTCTCTGTGGTTTTAGGATACATAGAATCAAGGAAAGGAGCGCAAGCTACCAGTTTACTGCGAGACTATACCATGGCCTTCTATTGAAAGATATTGAATTTTGATGAAAAGATAGCAACAAAGGCCACGTTGGTGGATCAAACGATTATTTCAAAAACAACTTGGCGGAAATAAACTATGACAATGGTGTTCAAGGCCAATGACCGATTTCAAATACTTAGCTTCATTAAATGAGTCAAAAGTCACAAC
>VTPC01001143.1:0-41492 GCA_011009095.1 Ignelater luminosus
TTACGACCAGAAGCAAAAATTGGTATTATAACCAAAGACGATTGCTTAATGTGACCAGCGGTATTGTAAACCAAGCTCGATGAAAACACTGTCAACTAAATTTTAAAAATGTTATATTTAATCTGTCACTGAAGAAGCTTTTCTTTTATGGTCAAAGTCCTTACGTTTCCTCGTTGAACTGATAAACATTAACAAACGGTACTTATAGAAAACCTATGACGTTTGAGCGCAAAGTCTTTTGAGTACAAGGTCGTTATTTAAAAAGAGAATAACAATTTTGTTATTTTTGTAAAAAAAATTTACGCCCATACGACCTGCTTTCACTTACAGAATTTGACTTACATTAACTGATTTAAATACTTTGGCCAAATATTGTTTAGCCGTTTCTGATAACTAGTATGTAGGCCCATATTTTTTGTCTCTGTTTAGGTTAGATTGTTAGCAAAATGCCTAAATCTTATTTAAATCAGTTGGTGTCGGAGAGAAAACACTATTAGTACAACAACTTTATAGTTAGGGCTTGAAAGAAGAGAAAAACAATCTAAAGGAAGTGATGGTTGAAAAAGAGAAAGGACAGAAATTCAAACAGGTAGTGTTAAAGAGCGCGTAAGAGTTCTGAAGGAAGATTTTGGATTGATACTAAATTTTTTCTAATAAATATCATAATGTTTATTGTCAACCGCCAGTAATTAATATCTGCATGATACTACAAAATTCTTCAATTATTTCGCGCTTGGTAGTAATGACATTGTTGTAGTACTGGCTTCAGCTTTAGAAAGATTTTGTACGGAGATTTTGAGACAATTTATTTCTAGAAAAGTGTTTTAGGTTTACAGCTTTAAAACAGTTTGAGATACTTCTCTAGTGAAAAGGGTTATAGAAAATGGATTGATAACGGTTTTTGGAACGCAACTGATTAAAAGTCAAAAAGGAATATTTTTTAAAAAAAGTTAGACACTTTTAATTGCTTTCGTGTTAGATCCGAAAGCAAATTGGGTATAACGCAGTACGTGCAGATAAAGAAGTTCTTAAGCTAAGTTTTCGCATGGTCTGCCTAAATTCGTTAACTATAAAAAGTATAATAACAATAATAATCTAAAAATCTAATCAAATTACCATAAAAATAACGAATAAATGCCACGCTTCTAACAATGAAACTCTTTGGCTGTTTTCTTCTCTACATTACAAAATGTTCTTTGTTGCATTTTGGTATATCTTCCAGTTGTTTAATATATTTGGCAGAGAACATTTCAAGAATTGATGATGTCATCCCTAAAAGAATGTTTAATGTTAATAGTAATGACTTTTATATATTTAGATTTATATACCAACAACAGTATAAAAATGGCCCGTTGTCTATTTGTCTTATCCAGACAGTTCCTATAAAAAGAATGAAAATTGGTATATTGATATTTCTATTGAAACTTTTTAAATACAAACTATTTAGTAACTATAATAACAATTTGTTTTTAATTTACGGATTTAGTATAGACACTATTATGAATCGTAAGACTTTAGAACAAACATAAGCAGTGATAATATCTCATTTTGTAATGTTTAAGTTGGACTTGCGCACTGTTTTAAAAACAAAAAAAACATCTCAATGGCAATATCTGTTTCGGTTGCTTTTTATGTTGAATTCACGATGTGTGAAAATAAAGTTAATTTAAATGTTTAAATGCATTTATTTATTTATTTATCTGACAATTAAATAAAACAAGCAGCGTGAGAGTAACTCGTCTAATAATCATCAACAATATTACTACGAATGCAAGGGTCAAAATATAGTCTCACTAAGTTTTGCTGTAGTTTTCCTTAGTGGTATGAGTACACAAATACCAAAACAGTATTTACAATTAATTTCATTATCTTATTTTGCTAAACTCTGTTCAGGTTACAGCAACCGTGTCTCAGTTACTCTCATGCAAAAACTGCTTACCAAGCAATTTAAGTTCGATTCTTGGTCAGAATCTTCATTCAACCTGTAGGGTGGTTTCTTCATTTAAAGTCAATAGCAAATCATTAAGGTACACTTGAATAATTAAATATTTATTTTTATTTTTTTAAATAAATTTCTATCGCTTATCATTTTTAATATCTCGATGTTTAATTACAGATTTTGGGCACACTGTGGAGGAAAAGGATTATATAATTTTTTCATCAATTTAGGTTTTATTTTGTTTTTAATAGCAATGCTACTGCTGTATAATCTCATTTATTTTGTAATTTGTCATCAGTTACTCTTTTGCATGCTAAACGTCAATTAAAACCCATAATCTTGTGTTGAGCGCTTTAGCATTTGCCAACGCAAAAGTAATTCGATCTCAATAAATTTTATTACCTCTTCTCAGCTGACTTATTTTTATCATGATACCCTAGGTAAGTGTAATAAATATTTTTATGGGACTCTGTCATAAAATTCTTTCCTGCAATCATAATTCTTCGGTACAGTAAATTAAAGATTTGAGATAGTAGTAGTAGATAGTACTTACTTAAATAATTTTAAATTGTCGGTAAAGGATATCAAAGAAATGTCATTTTATTCAACGTCTTAAAATGAAACTAATGAATGAAATAAATCATTAACTATAATGCCGATAGAGTTAGAGACTTTAGTGTCAGGAACGAGTTATAGCAAACATTAGGAGGTCAACATATGTTAGTTGCACTTTTATAATTAACAATGTCCCAGCATCCATTTTGAGAAAAATGTATTTGATCGATAATGGAATGGAAGTCTTTATCCATTTTGGCTGTTATTTGTCATTTGACTGCGAGTGTATACGGAGGTAAGGCATTTAGCATTATTAAAGTGAAGGTGGTATCCGAAGTGAATCGTGTAACTGTTGCTGTGATAAGTGCTGGAGTTTGCTCTATCAATATAGATGTCATCATATGCAAATTTAATTAAAGTTATTTTATTTAATTTGAATAATTTTTAGACATAGTAGCCATGTGATTATCTTAGTGTTATTCCTATTATTATTAGGTCCAACGGAAGAAAATCAATTATCAGCCGCAGATGGGAAAAAATCACGCAGAGTAAGTTTGATTTTAATTACTTACCTAACTTGTATTATCACTATAACTACATTAATAAAAATGTAATCATTTGTTAGATATTAATGGCAATAATCAAAATATTTTTGTGTTTCTATAATTACAAGGTAATATTTAATTGCAAATTCATTATCTAAAATTGCTGTTATTATTAGTAGGTACGTCACAGATTAAAACTATATTATAAAAATATATTACTAAAATTATTATCTTTCATCAACCTACGACAATAACTTATGTTTTTATGTATTTAGAGGTTGTACACCTTTTATGACATTATGATATAGGAAGTAAATGAAATATCTGCTTTTAGAAAATCATGAACTAATACTAAATTATATAAAATATTTATAACTTAAGATTTTGTACAAATTTTAATTTTTATGTATTACAACATCGCGGTTTATTTTTATTATAAGTAAATCAAAGATTAAACATAACATGTTAATGATAAAAACTCCATTTCTAGGTTAGAATTTGTATGAGGAATACACCATCATATTTTCAGGTAACATTTCTATTAGGAAAAGAATCTATACAGAAATGATCTGAAAACTTACGTATAAAATTGACGAATACTTCAGAATACATTAATGGAGAATCTGAATCTTATAAAAAAGACTATAAAGGATTAAATAAAACTCTAGATAAAAATACACTCACCTATAACTGTTTGGAAAAAGTTGCTAAGTAGAATGCAAAATGACTATTATCAAGTTAGCAGAGAAGACGTAGTTTGAAAAATATTTTTGCAGTATCATTAAATTTGCTCTTAAATAAGAAACAATGAATATTCGGCTCTTTGCATGTTTGGAATTTAAACTTCAACAATTAATTCCCAAGTTAATAGATATATCATTACATGTCAGGTGATGATGGAATATAACAGCTTAGCAATTAGAGAAGTTTCTCATCCGACAATTTTGTTGCAATTACTGCCAACAACATAGTCCAAATAATAATTGACAAGGTGACAATTTGATTCTCATGACTGGCATCATTAGAGTTATACAGAGCTATTCAAATTCAAATCTCATCATTGGGATGTCAAAAACTATAAGAGATACGAAATTAATTTAATTGGTGCGAGGTTCCGCATTTTGATTCGATATTCTCGTTACAATTATGTAGATTTTGATGATTAAATAGTTCATGATCATGATGCTTAAAGCTTTTAGAATCCAGCCAATAAGCTCTCCAATGTAACAACCAATTTTTAAGGTTGATTTTCTTTCGTCTTCTTCTTTTTCTTTCATAAGATTTTTTATTTGCCAGTCTTCTTCCTCGTGAGGTCAATGGTATCCTCAGGGTACATAATTCCACAGTTCTGTACCTATCCCATCTGTTACATGCATATACAGTGTGTTACACGCTATCCTCCATCTCACAGTACCACCATTGGCTTGTTGCCTGTTTACCAATTTTTGCTAGGTAATTTCCAAAGCATTCGTGTCCTGATGTTATTTGTGTTATATAGTAATTGATTTCGCCGGGTTTTCTTCGAATCCAAGCTTTAAGTTAGAGATGATTTTCCTTGTCCACTCAACCTTTCTTTGTAATCGTTCCCACCTATCTTGCCATCTATTGATCGTGTCTTCTCTTATTTTCTTTTTACTGCGCCTGTCTGTTTTATCATGTAATTTGACTCTTTACTCTACCATTAGATCTATTGTCAATTTGCCCATTTTCCTCTGCATTTCTTCTAATATCATTCTGTATGTCTTTATCTTGATTATTTTGCCCCATATAGTACTATAGAATATATTACCAATGCTATTACGATTCCTTTTTTCGTTTTAAAACCTCTAATATTTGGCATAAATCATCCCAATTGTTTCACTACTCTCTCAGTCTTTTCTTTTACAAGTGCAACGTGTGGTGCCCTATTTTTATTAAAAACCACACCTAGGTATTTTAAGGTCTCCACAGTCGCTGTTTGAACGTTTACAACTTTTATGCTCATGTCTATTATTTTTTTTCTGGCATTAATAGTACGGCGTCCGCTTTTTGTGGTGCTCCCTGTAGTGTTATTTCTTTAGCCATTCATTTAACCTGTGCTTCATACTGTTTGCGTGGTTTTCCAGTTCCTGCTCATCTTTTTTTTCTAACTATTTTAAGGCCATCATTGGAGCTACTTCTTCAGATATTTTATCCTGTAGCCTTTTTCGGTCGTAGCTTTAACGTTCCTCGTACTATCTCTTCTTCTCTAAAGGGTATTTATTGTTCATTTTCACATTCATGTAATGGGAAAAACGTATTCTCTATTTTTTGGAAAGTACTTCCTCTTCTATTCTTCATTAAGTTCTACTCTTGCCTTCATACTAATTTTTTTTTGTTGCGATGCAATATCCTTGTCCCCAGATATTATTGTGTACACCATTACATATTTCTTCTTTATTTATTTCTTTCCTCAGATTTGTCCTATCATTGGTATATACTACTGTCTTTCTTTCTTTACTTCGCTTATATTGCGTTTATTTTTCCTAACCCTATTTCTTTTGTTTTATTAACACGTCCTAACTCTAGAATTCTCTCGCTCCACCAATAAACGAGGCGTCCCAAACTAACCTAACCTAACCTGACATAACCTCTAACATTTCTTTCAGTCTAGCCTAGCCTAGTCTCTAGCCTAGCCTTCAACTTACTCATAAATTTAACTTCCAATCTAGTCTCTAGCTTAATTTCTAATTTAATTTATAACCTAACCCCTCATCTATTTATCTTGTATTAATAATTAATATGAGTAAGAACTTAATAAAGGATGAAATATATGGTTTGTAATTGATAAGAAAGAAATAGATACGTTTGTATGACTTCGATTTTTTAAAAGAAAAAAAGGTCACACCTCTATTGAACGCTTTATGTAGTTGGAAACAGTTTTAAGACGTAGAGGTAATCGTTCTATGCAACTTTCCTAGTAATATTCTGATATCCCTACAAATAACAAAACTATACTGCCGCCACAGATCACTGAAAAGCTCTATATAAATGTTCTTCCTAAATTAAAGCCAGAATCCATATCAACATGAATTCAAGAAAATCGGTTTTCATTAACTGGCACGAACATAGTGAAGGTTGAAGTCTGTCAACAAATATAAACAGAAACTATAAAAGCAGCTCCCCAAGTCATTAATAACTGCACTGGCATTGCTAAGTTCATCGGCTTTAAGGAATTTAATAGAAAGACAAAAGAATCAGCCCGGATAGGAAAACTGTGATAATATTCATCCATTCATTCATTTTGCATAATGTAAATTGTACACACTGAGCAAAGCTATACCAGAACGAGTTGCGTTCAAGGCTGGAATCGAAATCAAATTTATCAAATCCACTGAGCCGCATGAGCTTGTAGTAGTTGCCTAAAATGAGAAAGAAATAATATTAAATCTGCTTCATCTACTCGCCTGGACTCAGAATCTGTCGAGATTCCAGAGGAAAATAACCTAGAATGCAAATCAGAAAACTGATGCTGACTTAATTGCAGACAGGATTTTAATTTTTGAAGCTATATGCACTCTTTTATACTAGCTAGTACAACACTTCTTGTTGATGAAATCTTCAATATTTCTCCAAAATTAGTCACTCAAACGTATACTATATCCGGATTGAAACATGGTGGTATCAATCCGATTATTTATGCTTTTCTCCTGAATAAGAGAAAAACAGCTTTTCATCAACTTTTCAAGCAGATTCGTACGTCAACATAAAATACTTATATACAAGTAATTACTGTGATTCTGCAATAAGCACATCTCAAAGTCTGTCTGAAAGTTTCCAATTTTAAAAATTCGCAGTTGCCCTTTTATCTAGCTCAGAAGTGCAGCTTACTTTCACAATCAAACTATTTTTTAAAGGAGTGGGACGCATAACATGCAGATGAGGGTGTTGTTGGTGGATATCATCTCACTTATTTGTTTTAGTAATAGCCTAACAGCTATGAGACTTTATTTATTTATATCTTATGTGTAGTATAACTAAAACATTGTCTAAGGCCACTTTGTACCATATAATATTATTTTATTATTCAGACATTTCTTGCTAATTAATTTTGGAAACCAACGTTTTGCTAGGGCTTTATATTTTTTTCTGATTAATTTTGGTTTTTTTATTTTGCAGGCCTCTATAGTTATGTGTCATCCCGAACAAACGTTTTTCTGCATAAATTTCACACACTACAGCCCGTGTGTACACGTAGACTTAGCCGACCTAGCAAATACTTCATTTGCGCTTTCTCATGGAGGAGAATTTTACTGTGGTGCAGAACGGTGTTGCCAAGTTGGTGCAGATTCACCTTGCACGTACCGTTGTCAACCACAAGCTCTCGAATTCAAAAATCCGAGAATTTCTTGGAATTTTGCACATATGAAGAAGAAGAAGAAGAAACGCAGTAAAGAACCACTGACCTCAGAAGAGGTAGATCGGCTAAATAGAATTGTATCAGTTAAAAGTTTTATCATTAGGCAAAAAGACTTGGAAGAATGGGATGATGATTATGACGAGTTCGATGAAAATGTGTATAAATGGAAACCATCTTATAGAACTTTTTGTCCTCTGAAACAAATGTTGGTTAGGCATCATGAAGTTTCTCCGTGTCTAAGGAATAAAACACGGTCAGTTATCAATGAAACTTCCACTACAGAAACAGCTTTAACCACGACAAAGTTGGCATCTTTAACGGTACAACCAGTCACTACTTTAAAAACCTATTCTACAATTAGAAAAACAACATCTACCACAACAGTCCCCACTAAGGCTACAACAACAAGTACCACAACAACAAGTACTACAACACCGCGAACTACAACGACACGCACAACAACTACACCTACAAGTAGACGCACCACAACAACACATACTACAACTAGAAGTACCACAACAACTAGACGCACCACAACTAGAAGTACTACAACTAGAACTACCACAACTAAACGTACCACGACTAAACATACCACAACTAAACATAACATAACTAGGAGTACAACAAACAGACATACCACAACTAGACGCACACATAAACCTATAAAATCAAAACACACTAAACCTACTAAACACACTAGAAAGACAAAACCAACGCATAGTACTCATAAACCAAGACCAACCAAGTCACGTCTTAAACCAATGGATCATCATAATAAACCAAGTTTGAATTGTACTTCTAGTATTATACATCGAAAACACAATATAGTGGGTACATGTCAAGACTACTACGAATGTGTAAAAACATCAAAGGGGCAATATGCTTGGGAAAAACGTTCTTGTCCCCAACACGAATACTTTGACCTTAAATATCAGTTGTGCAGAATGATAGAAAATGTTGAGTGCAGAGTTATACCTAACAGTAATAAGGAGAAAAGATGGCATAGTTATATTAATGAAAACCATAAAGATTTAAAATATACGTGATTAACTCTATAAGTGGGAATTGTGACTTTATTTTTTTAAATATTTAATCTGTCACATAATATGTATTTCATTTCACACATGTCATCTCATTTGTAAGTCAGTTATTAAAAAAGAAAGTTTGTAATTTTTTTTATAATATTTAGAAAGATATAGTTGAAGATGCTTCATAACATAGTTTTTTTCTTCTTCTGTTCATTTTTAATTTAATATTTTTGCATCTGCCTATCATTTTTAGTTTTTTGTAGAAATAGAATTTACTGAACAATGTTGATAGTTACAAATCCTTTACAATTTTATTATTTTTAGATTAACTTTCTGGGTTCTATTGTTTACAGATTTCTTCTATTTTTTGATAGCTGTATAGGGTGTTTCCAGGGTGGTCGGGAATATAAAAACATGACATCTAGACTACTCATTTCTGAAACACCCTATGTTTATGCCTTGCATCTTCTATTATTTATAACAAAAGTAATAAATTTAAAAATATTCCTCGGTATACATAACACTGAAAAAAGAGATAACTTTCAACATTGTATGTTAGTGAACCAATAAATCTTTATCGTCCTATGTATAAATTATTCTTATATGTACCTAATCAGCAAATAATTGTATAATATAACGTGTACAGTTGTAGCATATAAGTTGTAGAATATTGTATATGACAAAATAAATAAAACTTAATATATTTTTTAAATGCTATGTAATTGGAGAAGTTATCACTGTGATTAAAAATAACTCAGCCACTTGTTTAGTGTTTATTATAACATTTTTTTACCGTACAAACAATTTATTGCTTTTTAATAAACCAAATTATAGTTTAAGTATTATTAGTTATAAATAATGCAATGGTATAAATTAATGAACTGTAAATAGTCTAATTTAAATACATATACATAAGTGCTGTGTTTATTTTGCTCTAGAGTTATTACTTTTAATTGAATGTTATTTAATAAAAAAATAAATAAATAAACAAATAAACTATTTATGTCGATTTATGTGCATAAACTATAGATGTCTGTGGTATAGAAAAAAAAACATTAATTTCAAACTACAGTTGCATTTTTAACATTATTTATTAATTATTAAGAATTAGTGATAAGCTAAACATGATTGCTAATAACAAATTTTATTTATTTAAGTTAACAACTTTATATTTCCAGACATGAGTACTCATCATTAGATTACTTTATAGTTCAGTTACTGCTCATTTTGGAAATTATATTTTAAATCCTTGAAGCAGATTTGGTACAATTTTTTGATGATACTTTCGCTTTATTAAATGTTTCATATAAATATGTAGAAAATACTTTTTAATTTATTAATTTAATCTTATCATTTTGTCACTACCAACATTCTTGACTTCAGTTTACCTTATGTAGCTTTTATAAATTAGATTCAAATTTTTTTACTATTATTTCTCCTATTCAGCTTTATTATTATTTGTTTAGGTTTAAGTCTATTTAAGAACAATTCCAACGAGGTAAAGAAATTTTAACTTTTTAGTATACCAATAATACTAAATTAATTCAGACTAATTGGCAACAAGAAGAAACAATTTTTAAACATACCTTGCATGTAATTTATCTAGTGTAATTTCCATCACGTCCATTACCAGCCACCGATGCACATAGGGGTATTTGTAACGAAAAGTTGGCCAAAATTATTTTTTGCTGTTAAATTACTTATTTATACAGAGTGAGTCACGTCGGAGATATGACGTCATCGATATTTTTTAATGGCAACCCCTATATTTTATTACGAAATTTAAAAGAGCACATTTTTTTACATACGGTAAGGTAATTATGGGTGCAGGTCATATGAGAAAATTTCGAAGAAAAACGATATCAAAATTTCACAATATCAAATTTACTGGTAATGCAAAATTCAAAAGACAACTAAATTAAATGTTCAGATTGTGTACCATTGGCAACCTGACAGTAGCCAAGACGACGAAAAATTCTCTTTGAATATTGTCAACAACTTCTGGAGACATACGACCATTGAATTTAGAAGATTAAAGGCAAGAATTTGTCAAGAAATACGACGAAGGGTTTGAGTATTACTCGAATAAGCCTTTCTATATTTAGTTGCTCGTTTAGGAGGTTTAGTCATGTCTTGCACGACTTGAGACGCGTCTGTTCTTCCCTCAGCTCTTAATTTCATTTGAGCAGCATAAGTTAACTCCTCACTGCTTCTATTAGTGCGAAGATGCTCAGTCTTACGCCTTTTGCTTCGTTCACTTGATTCCTTAACTCTTTTTCGGACGTCCTAGTTCTTGTCGACTCCGCGGTATTTTAAGAGTGCCTCGTAGCCAACTCTCATTTTTTTCAAGAATAATTCTTTTATGTAATGCGAAGAAACCCACCTACGCTTTGGTTTTTAAACGAGACATCACATTTTTGAACTCTTTCTTGTTCTCAGAAGAATATTTTTCGCGTTTTGCCAAAAAAGTTTCGGCATATTGTAGTTTGCCATTAATGTCACTTTCATCAGATTTCTGCATTATTTCAAAGAAACGCTGCCGAGTCATTACTTTGACTCCTGAAGGTCTTAGAATAAATAAAAAAACCAACAAAATGATGTAGATCGAAATTAACGGTTTTGGGGGTAGATTTATATTAAAGTTAATAACTCAATGATTTGGATCAAGTTGGAACTAATCTTAATATTGAGTGAAATTACAATGTTTGGTCTTTATTGTAAAACAAAAATCAACACCGGGAAATGCCGGAAAGTGTAACAAAATCTATCAAAAAGTTTGATGTCTTATGAAAAAAGCACAATTCTTTGCATTATCTTTTAAAACCGTTATAAGATTTATAAATTAATTGCAACAACTATAATATACACTAAAATACACTATACATGCCTGTATCAGAATCCTCGGTAATACACAAATTTATTATGTTACGCATAAAAAGAAAATACTAATTTCAAAATTTAGGTATTGCGACACATAAACTCAAGTGTGTGGTTGCAACTAAATAAACAGTCAACTTTGGGCTTATCTGACGGGTACTGCAAGTGCTATAAAGAGGCAGTTTTCCTAGTGAAGATATTCCTTACCACCTTAAGATTCATATGAGATATTTTTTTGCAGCAACAATAAATTTTACAATTTAACCTTTTGGCCAACTTTTGCGTGTAAATACCCGTATGTGCGATGAAAGAAAATCGCGCAAAATAAGTTGATTTTTAATTATCTAACTTACAATACCACCACAATTAAAGTAATCAAAATTTAAAGTCTTATAAAACAAACAGCAATAATCAAACTTTCATTATATTTTTATAACCGTGGGGTAATTTTTTAATAATTGTTAATTTAGTTAACTAAAAAATGCTATATTATCATTACGTAGTATGTCGCAAGATAAAACTATATATTATATAATTCAATTTATTCTTTTATCAACTTAAAGTTTACACCTCTTTATGATTATGCTACATCCTGCTTTTCAGACGAAGTCCATGTTTTTAGAAACCTATGAAGAAAAAGCTAACAGGAATGGAGTAAGGTTTTGCTAGTTAATACATTCTTTTGGATTTTATCTAAAATATAGAATTTATTACAGATTTTAGTATTTACCAATAACATTAAGGTTTTTTTCTACGTGGTGAGTAACTTTTCTAGACAATTTTCTTGTAAACGGAGAAATTCATTATACAGTTAGTATAAAGTAATAGCAATAATGGAGTATTGAGTAAACGATTTATGATGATAGTTTCTTCTTTTTAATAAGAGAATTATGTTAACAATAAATTACAAATGTCTCATAGCAAAAAACAATTGGTTAACTTAATAGCAATTAAGTCTTGTATGAAGTTCCTCTGGAAATAATCAAATATTGGGCATTATCGAAATAAATTACCAATTATACACAAAAATCAGAATTAGCATGGAATAGAACCCACACATTCGTGGCTCTCCGGGCCAAATGCTCTGCCAATTACACTGAAGAAGTCTAGCATCATTTTAAAAATTGGAAAAAATTAAATTGTAAATGCACTATTTTCAAATATTCTTCAGCAATTCCCTCTCTATATCACACGGGTAATTAGCTACAATAATTTTGTCAAAAAACATAGCAGATTTATTTCTAATTACAAGATTATACGGACAATGTAAAAAAGGAAAGAATCTTCAAAATTGCACAATAAGTATTACTATTACTAATATGTGACTGGACAGCACTGGCTCTTGATAGATAACCAGCCCGCATCTTTTTGGCATGGAATTCGACAGTTTCCCTAACTTCTCCTTCGAAATATAGCCACAGCAAGCTTGAACTAGAAACTCAATTAATTCCGTTTTTGTTGCAGGTTTCTGTTTAGATATGATGCTTGCTATCCTTTACCATAAGTTCTCTAAATAAACTGGGATCAGAGAATTGTACTGGCCAGTTCATTCTGCTAAATTTATTGATGGTTATCCAGAATCGAATTAGTTTTGATAAAAATAGTATTAGGAAAAATATGAAAAATGTGTTTATTATATTTAAAAACATTATCGTGCGAGTTTTTCCCCAAACGAAATATATATGAACAAAGTTGCCAGACTTAGTCCAGAACTTTGTGATTGTGAGATTAACTTTTTTAAGAATAATCTCTAATGTTTTGGTATTGCTGTAACTATAGTCTCATAGTCCCATTAAGCTGATTGTAAGACTTTTGCGGCAATACTTAATGTACTGTGATAATGATATGGTATGTGTATAATTGGTGATTTACTCTGATAATGCTTAATATTTATTTGGTTAACTGTTATACAAAGAGTTCCGAAGATATCAAACATTCTAATGTTATTTTCTAACTATATAGAGTGTCATACTTACCTCTATTTTTTTATAATGGATACCTACTTCAAATTCTTAATGTAATATTTCTGTTAAGTTTTGGCATTCTTACATTTTTGCAAAGGTTAATCTCCGTTATCATTTATATAAGGTGGTCAAAATACGCAAGTCGTTATTTTTGATTGAAGAAAGTGCAGAACTAATTTTCGTTTGATATAATTATTACCTATCTTAAATTAGAATTTTTTTTTGCTATACACAATGCATAGTAGATAAAATTTTTGCCTGTAATTTCTATTTTTATTGGTTAGCTGGTCAAAATTTTGCTGTTTCTAGAAAACTTCCCTTTTCCTTTGCGAGTTGAAGCATATAACGTACTTCCGACAGGCACATTTGATTATTAAAACATCTGGTCATGCAAAGCATAACCACAACAAACTCCGTTTTCTGACTTTCTTTCAAATTTTGTAGGCCATTTTGACCATGTTCTCGAGGCGATATCAAAAAACGAAAACACCACTTTGTGTTTAGTTTTTGATGTAGAATCCAAATCTGAACTCAAAATTTTAAAATTAAAAAAAAATCAGTAACGACTCCATTCGGAGTTCGTTAAAAATACAAAAATCGATAGTACAAATGAAATTGATGTTTAAGTATTTACTCTGTATATAAGAAAAACTAGTGCTTTAAGATGGGCGATATACGTAAAATAGTATCAAACCTAGACTTTTTCGTATCACACAGATGAGGGTTTTCTTTTAAGAATAGTCCTAAAACCTAACGAATTGGGAAGAGAGAGAGTACTTTGACACTTTAGCTCATTTCGCCCCTTTCTTAGAAACCCTCTATGTTTTCTTGTTCTTTAATGCGTTCAACCTCTTATTAATCGCAATCTGTGCTTAATACTGTTTCGACATTTTCGTCTTCTGTCTTCAACTGTTGTAGTATTCTCTTGCACAAATCAACGAGCAAAGAAAATCATATTCCATCTCAACGAGGCTCAAATGATCTCTCCAGAAACTACTACGTTGTTTCCAAATAAATAGTGAATCTTTGAAGCAGATGATGTCAACTTACACTTACTGCAAAGTACCTAGGAATCTTCTTTTAGAAAGACCTTCAGGTTAATGCAGAAATAATGCATGGGTTGAAAATCGCATACTTCTAAGCTCACTTTCATTATACGGTTACGACTACAAGACTCTTTCTCATTTCAGTATACATTATTGTCTTATCTACTTCTAATTGGTTATACCATGCTTTGTAAAGCTGTTTTACAGAAAGGCGAAACGTTTCCATCTTTTGGGCATTAATAGCCTATAGTCTAGCTTGATTGGTTAGCTTCTGTACAATTTGCCAATTTAAACCAATCAAACGGCCCGAGGTTATCCTGGAGTTATGTCACCAACCGCTTCTGTTGTCGGAAAAAGTTTTCAAATTACTAGGATTCCTGTAATAAACACGAACTTGAAGTTCAAAATAGCAGTAAAAACATCATCAGGTTTTTGTCATCTTTCAAGAGGAAATTTTTGATGAAGTTAACAGTAACGCTCTTCTGCGTTGAAATACATTTTTGTAAACAATTAGAAAATCTGGTTTCAGTGAATTGTGAAAACTGGGAAAAGGTTGCAACAAGTAATTGAATAGCGCCAAAATGGTTAGTAGGTGTAAATCTTTTAGAGCTATTGTCCAGACCTCACTTAAATATACCTACAGCTCGACTCCATAGATACAATTATTTAAAACGTAGCAACAAGGAAACAATTGTTTATAGTTGTATAGTTTAAAAAGCGGCTGATGCAATTGACCCAATTTATAGTACTATATTGTTATAATCAGCAACTTTGTATTTTCAAATTTTGATGGACAAGAAAATTCTTTATTAACTAAAAAGATCGATTGAGAGGGGAATAATACAACAAAAAAATAGTTCAACATTATCAAAATATGAAAGTTTTTGGAATAAATCATGAAAATATCTCTGAGCGTTAGATTCTCTCCAATTCTCAAGATGAAGAAAAACTACGAATAAAAATCAAAAGGAATAGTTGTATGTAGTCTTCTTAACCAAGAAGCTCCAAGCGATCATTAAATTGCTAAAGATCCAAGAAAATGACCAGAGGAATGTAGATAATTAAAACCAGACGGTTCAGCATCTACTTGAAAGAAAACACATATTTAAGTACAATGAGATTTTCTTTGTATAAAATTTGATTTTGTTGGAGCAAGACGAGTTTGGATATTAGACGCAGCTGTTGTATTTTAAGTTTTGGTTAATACTTGATTAATAGTTATTTATATAACAAGAGTGTAAAGTGAAGCTCTTTGAACGAGTAGGAAGTTTATGGTACAAGCGCCAGCGAATTAAAAAAAAACAAGAAAATAGTAAAAAAATCACTGACGATAGATTAAAGCATCTGGGAATGCAAATCATAACCACAACGAACTCCTGTTTTGTTCCTTTTTTCAAATCTTGGTGGCCATTTTAACAATGTTTCCGAGGTGATATCAAAAAACTAAAAGTATACGTCTCTCTACTTTTTTGATGTAGAATACGATTGTAAAATAAAAAAGAGATTCTAAAAATTTTCCAATTTTCGACGGCCATTTTGACCATGTTCCCAAAGAGTTATCAAAACACGAAAACACCACGTCGTCTTTAGTTTTTGATGTAGAATGCAAAAGTCAAAATATCAAAATTTGACAAACAATGCGGACAGACAGACAGACAGACTTCGCAAATTCAGTAACGACTCCTTCGGAGTTCGTTGAAAATGAAGTTGGCAAGATCGTAAGTACGTATCATAAATTCATTATTTATAACATCGATCGATACGATTTATAACATCTATACATCAAATTTATTGTAAATGTTTATAATTGTCAACTTTTGACAACGAGTTGTAGTGTCAACTTTACAAGCGGTTGTGCAAAAACTACTTATATTACATTTGAAGAGATAATCCAATCGAGAATGGTTTCACTCGGTAGCAAAGCTAAAAAAAACGGAGATTCTTCTATGCTATAGCTGCAAACTCATTAGGCAATTTTGTACCCAAATAACACGCTTTTCTTAATTCATAATGTTGCTTACCTACTGTGGTACATCTGTATGTAATATTATGAGATGAAAATGATCTAAATAGGTAATAAATTAACAACTGCAAAACTTAAACCATCTTTTAGCTTGAATCTTGAAAAAACTTTCTTAATTGATTTTTATTTTTCTGTTTTACAGGTTTCTATGCTCATGTGTCATCCTGAACAAATGTTCTTCTGCATAAAATTTACACACTACCGCTCAAGGATAAACTCAACCGACCTAGTAAATATTCCTTTAGAGATTTCTCATGAAAGAAACTGTGATATAGAACGATGTAGCCAAGTTAGTGCAGATTCACCTTGTGTTGTGCACCATTGTCGACTCAAAGCTTCCGAATTTAAGAATTTAGAAACACCGTGGGCTTTTACGCACATGAAGATAAAGAAGAAAAGGTGTAATACAGAACCACCAATTTCAGATTGTCTGCCAATTAGTCCTATGGTTAGCCAAACAGTCTTAGAAGAATGGAACGATAGATATGCTAAACTGGACGACAATAAGTGGAAAACATCTTACAAAACCTTTTATCATCTGAAGCAAATGTCGATTAGACATAGAAAAACTAAAATATATGTAAATTATAAAAAATTGTCAAGTGCAAATATAATTTTTAGCGTGGTAATAACTATAGTTACGGTAAAAATGACATGTGTAACGACAGAACTAATTATTTTAAAAACATATTTTGTAATAATTAGGAGAATAACAACCACCACAACAGTGTCTACCGAAACACCACGTTCTTCAACTATCTGTGCTAGTGAACGTGTTATAATTACGGAAGTTAAAAAAATTCTATCATCCAGAACACTTCACGCTTCTAATACAACAGAAAGCAAAGATGGATCGCTCATGTCAAAGCACTTTGAAAGGCCTAACTATAATAACACCAATGATATATTCTGGGTTCTAGGCTGCTTCATCATCCACAATTTGCATTTTCTTTTTCTATTTAAGTTTAGAAAATTGTGCATTGTTCATGTTTGTTTTATTTTGCTGAATTCGCATGGTTTTGCAGCTAAAGTAAAAAATTCTACATTTAATTATCCACATATAACTTGTTCTCATGATATTATACATCGAAAGCGCAATATAATAGGAACATGTCAAGACTATTACGAATGTATACAATGGAGATATGGGCAATATATTTGGGCAAGACGGTCTTGTCCTCAAAACGAATATTTTGATTCAAGATTTCAGTTGTGTAGAATGCTAGAAATTGTCGAGTGTAGTGTTGCACCTATCACAAAAAATAATCAGAAAAGATGGCATAATATTATACTTGAACAACGTAGAGATATAAAGTTTGGTGATTAACCCTTAAAGTGGGATTGCAAATTTATTTATTTAAGTATTTAGTATGTTTAGTATTGTTCTTTAACTATTTCATTCCATGCATTTATTGTTTTGTTTTTAATAAAATTTTAATACAAGCTGCGTTAAAGAAAACAAGGTTGTGTACTATTATAATCTCTGGAACAGAATTTTAGTTTTCTAAAGAATTTATCAAAGTACTATTTGGGTACGTCAACATACAATATCAAAAATAACCTAGCAATACCCAAAGTGAATACGTAGATCTTATTTTCCAGAACTGAAAAAACCTAGAAAATCTAAAAGAGTAAACCTTACAGAGTCTTTAAGCATGTCCTCCCATTTCTTCCAAGTTCCTCGTAGCAATTTAGGATCCACCAAATTCGGTATAGTAGGTAATGGCATCTGAAACATACTATAAAACATCTCAAAAGTAACTACTCAGTTTTTTCTGTTCTCCTTTGTTTACAAGCAAAAGTGGATTAGTCCTGCTTTAGCCGTCTTGGATACCAAAACAAAAGTCTCTAATTATTGATATACTTTCAAAACTGATAAACCAAATAAACTAGACCATCTTATAGAGACAATACAGACTTCGACGATTTGGAAAAATCCAAGTAGTCAGTCTTTTGAGCTTGGGAATTGTTTTTATTTTAAAAGTTAAACTGCTCTTCTATCTCAAGGTCGAGGCGAGCCAAGGTGGATCTAGTGTTCCTCATCTACACAAATGGCAAATATGACACCTTTTTCAAGAAAATTCTGTACTCTTCAAAACTGTTTTCGGGATACCTTACCACGCAATTATTGAGTAGAGACAAAACATCATTTGCAGCATTCGCAAGAAAAGAACTCCCACGATTGCCATTCTAATGCCACGTTTACTTTTAGCTTAAGTATGCGCTCTTTTTTGTTGAGAAAACTTTTTGCAACTGAGAAAACTATCCAATACAGAGTGACTACACTTCCCACATCGTGTGTTCCTCTTATCAAAAACTTTCCTTAAAAGCACTTTGTGAAAAGGTTCGAACTGCAATTGGCTTATATTTAATGCTGTCATCGATTTAGCCTTTCTCGTCAGTTTTCTGTCGACTCCACAGTGGCTCTTTTTGCAAAATTTGACCTTTTTCGTGAGGAGCTTCTGTTCTACAGGCATCTTTTTAAGAGATGATTAAAAGTTTAAAGGAAGAAATGATTTCTTTAAAGATTCTATTAGTGGCTCCATAACTAGACAAGAAAAGAAAGTAAGCAAAATTGCACTACAGTACATAATGTATAAGATTTACGATACCATGACTACTGCGTTATCTGACCATTGACGCTTTGACTTGCTACAGTTTCATCAAGAATTTTTTATCGCGGTCTATTCTTTTAGATTTAAACATTTCTTTACCCTAGGAGTCGGTTAGTTTTAATATACTGTTAACATAATCTTAGTGTTTCGTTGCTGATAATAATAGCAGCGATAATGAGAAATTCTGCTTTTATAGTAAGAACTGTTTATCCTGATTTTTCCGACTATGGTTGCGCTTGCTCAATAGCAATAAGATGACCGATAACATTCAATCGATGTAGTATAAGAGAACTACTGAAAATAAACTTGTTTCAAATTTTGATCTATTCCGATCTGTGAAACACAATCCAAGAAATCATTCTGCAAAAGTTCTATCTTAAATGCGCCACCAGCATTGCCAACCCTATGATAATTACCATACAAGTAGGATAAAATGAGTTTTGATAGCATTGGCAATAACTAATAACCTAGATATCATACGCTAAATTCCTATTCATTTTGATGAACTGTAGTTTATTAAGGCCCAGTACTGTTTCAATTCAAAAACGATTGTTTTTGCCAGTTATGGAAAAATATTATACCTGATGTCGGAATTTATTCCGTTATTTACAAATTTCTATATTTTTTATTTATTATTGTACCTATTTATCATGTTTCCTTTTAAAAACATATAACTTAATTTTGTTTATTACTTCAAATAAGATTTTTGCTTTATTTTATGCCTGTATTTGTGTGCAGATTCCTCACATGCAAAAAATGTAGCATAGTATATGATAATTGGTGAGGTTATGAAATAAATCCTTTAGTAAAGGTTGGCAACACTGTGCGCCGCTGCACAGATTAAATAAAGGTCAGATATTTCACTTCGACTTTGTGGATTCTATTGCTCTCTCTCTCTCTCTCTCTCTCTCTCTCTCTCTCTCTCTCTCTCTCTCTCTCTCTCTCTCTCTCTCTCTCTCTCTCTCTCTCTCTCTCAAAGCAACTTCCAGAGCTTGCTATTTTGACATGTACTGCGCAAGCAGCACAGCGTGTTATGCACTTTTCATAAAACGCGCTGTCAATGTATATGTGCGGAAACAAAAAATGAGAACATTGGTGGAATGGGGAGTGAAATATCTAACCTTTATTTAATCTGTAGCCGCTGTTTCTAATTTAAACCACAGTATAATGCTGTGGTTAAACTGTACAAAGCCAAATACCATATTATGTAAAGATGTGCGTGAGATATTTGTCATGGTTTTTTAGAAATTGATGTAATCTTTCTATATCTTTTTAATCTAAACTGAAACTTTTAACAATATTTTCTCAGTTTGGTAATAGTTTATTTTTTAATATTAAGGTTATATAAAGCTAGGTTAGAACATTCTATTTCAAGAGCCATAGCACCTATGTATATGACGAAATAGCATAAAATTTAAAATAAATTTGACGTAGAGAAGAAAGGGATAGCTTTAAACCTCTATGGGAAAGACAAATAAGTGCTATTTATTCTATCTTTTACATATGCCACAAAACATTATAAATGGAGTTACGATTTCCTGACCTACTTTTATTTAACATCAAATTCCGCGATACAAACACACCCATTTAAAATATACAGGATGTAACGTGAGGTACTGTACATATACAAAAAGCATGTTCCTGAGACCTGAGAGGAAACGTTTTATAAACTAGGGTCCGATTTACAACGGTTATCTAGTTATATAGGCATTTAGAACTTATTTCATTCCATGAATCTTGAAACGTTTAATAGGTAAAATAATAAATTAATACAGGGTGATTCACGTAACACACGTTTCTTTAAGATCCGAATGCAACCCACCATACATATTTCAAAAGCTACTAGAAATATCTGCAATTTAAAAAACAAGTTCTAATCTTGTTGGTTGTTTGTTTACTTAACCACTAAAAGTTTGACGGTTAGGAATTTCTACTTGAAGGAATTTTTCATTAAAATGGTTTGTAGCAAAATATTCACAAGTAATTAAAAAATGAGCATGATGTTAATGTATGCTGAGGTATTTTTTTAGAAGAGCCCGGGTGGAAAACGTTTTAAACAACTGAGAAAATCCTTGCCAGAATTGGACATCGCCAAAGAACTGTTACAACTGTAGAAAATGAAATTGCAGTTATAGAAGTATTAGATAAAAATCCTCTATTAGTCAAAGCATCATTGACAGAGTGAATTAGTGAAATGTATTGTACACGAGAAACCTAATATTTTAATAAGAGATAGAACTTTTGCAGATATTTTCAGAACCAATAATAAGTTTTAGATGAAGTATTGTTTAGCATGAAGCAACGTTTCGAAACAATGGTGGAGTGAATTTATGCATAATTTTAATGTTTATTTTGTATCGTTTTGTATTGATAATTGATATAAAATTATTATTACGTTGTTGGTGATTTTCTTCTCAATTTTCTAGTTATAGATTATGAAAGTTTTCAGTTTGGAACATAACCTTGACATGACATCTGCATATTGTCATTCTGAAGTGAAAGCCGTCTTTGATAAAAAAAGCGAGAAACTAGCTCGTAAACAAACCAGCAGGTTGGAGGGTGGTTCGCGTTTCTATAATAGATGTCGCGACGGTCGAATGCCGAGCCAGCGGCCGAGCGAAGTTAGATCAGTGTCGTACACGTAGAAATACACTATACCTGCAGCGTATTGATACCTAAGTTAGTTTTATAAATAACTCAATCAAAAGAGAGATTAAAAAACTCTGTAATTGAGTAATGGTTCAAATAAAGCATAGTACACTTTTGGCATATTGTATAACAAATTGATGACATCATTTTAAATCACAAGTTAATTATGTCAACCGATATAAAAACTACAAATTAAAATTCAGAATAAGTCAGTTATTCCTTGATTATTTAGTATGTAGTTTAGAAACAAAATATTTTCAACCTGTACAATGTAATTTAGTCAGTAAGTTGGTATCAAATGTAATATAGCATGTAATTTTGTCTTTGAAAAACAAGATAAATAATATTAATGTAAATGTTGATAAAAAACAATAATTGTACATAATACATTATAAATAAGAAACATTTGTAACAAAATAATTTTTTTATAAATTACTAAGTAATAAATATGAAAACACAACCAATTTATTTATTGATTTATTTAAATGTAACCATTGAAGATAGATATTTGAGTACAAGAACAATAATGTATCTAAAATGTATTGTAATAAATTTGATTTCTTTGGATATTTGTGCATGATTTACATGCTCTTCTTTAATTTAATACAATGCCATTATAAATTTGGTAAATTGAGATTTAATAACAGAAAATGCAATGATAGCCTTTCTAGTAATTCATAGCGTCCATAAATAAATCTACAGACGCCACATAAACTAGAGTAGCGACATCTGTTCGAAATATCGGTATTACCCTCCCAACTCCTACTTGAAGGTCATCGGTCGGCGTTTGAAAAGAACAAAGGATTTTTAAAGAGTTGGTCTACTTTATAATTCCTATATGCTGAATTAACGTTATTTATGAATTTGTAATGTAACACATCAATGATAGATACCACTCGCAATAGACCTTATTAGTAATTGCAAAGCATGTTGGGAAGTCTGACCCCATGCATAACGATACCTTCTTTACCGACCTATCTATAGATTAAAAAAATTGAATATTTCAATTTTTCAATTTCTAATATCAAAAAGTATGTTAAAAATATATCTCATTTAATTAAAAAAATTGAAGGGAGAGATTTAGTTGATTCAATACATTTGAAATGCACAGAAATAAGGTATTTTCAGACAGGCAAAATTTTATAAACTTTCCTATTACTGTTGTATATGTCAATATTTTTAGTTTACCTAGCCATGCTTTATATTATTCCAACAAGAAATAACTATACACAAGAAATAGCGTTAATTTAATAATTAATCACAAGAAATAACTGTACATAACCTACACACAACCCACTGTTCATAAACTAGACAAAAAACTATGTGCGAATACGTCAGATTTTAAAGCATTCCACTGCCGCGCTTTCACGCACGTATTACTTAACCTCAAAATCTTGTCCTATGATTTTAATAAGCCAACGCTTTTTTCTCGACAACCAATATTATAACACGCCAAAATCTTATATAAGCATTTGTATTATATTTATTTCAAGTTATTTGTAGTGTAGGCTCTATACTTTCAAATTGAAAGTTTTGTGGTCTCCATAAGAAATACATACAATCGTTGCTCCCGCCAAAGTTTACGGTCATACCCCTTGATTATCTATATGTCTAATAGGTGGCTCTGACCTTTTTAATAAGGTGTATAAGTGAAGCGGACGTGGTCTCACTTTCTTGAATTATTACCTGTAGGGTCACGTTAAAAACCTGGTACTTACAAACGTAAAGGTTAATAGGATAATTTGGCATTTTTTATTTTTCACAAGAAATAATCCGAAGGCGAAGATTATCCGATTAGCCCCCGAAATTGAAAACGAACCGGATCATAAATGCGATTCTAACAAGAATTTTTTTCTTTAGCAGCTTTTTTTTAAATGTGTAGGCTTCCTTCTTGGAAAATTTCAAATGTAAAATTAGTTTCTTAACAATTTTAGTGTTTTTTGCTTCTCGAGCGTCAAAAGATCAATAACAGAAGGAAAGGTACCAGTACTAGTCGAAAGTTGTTTGTTTATGACTTGATCCTTTTTAGTCACTGGTTGAAGGTATATCAGTGTCATCATGTGAAGTTAAACTGATACGAACTTGTGAGCTGGTATGCCGTTCGATCTTATTTTCCCTGTAATCCGATTTTCTTCGGTCTACCCTACTAGGGCTGAACTCCATACAACGTTTAAACAACGCGTGTCAGCAATAACAGGGCATAAATACTAAAGAACGACATTTCAAGCAGTTCATGTAATTTATGTGATATTTATAATTTCTTTTATTTTTGTTGTATTTAATTATTCCTGCTCATTAAACATTCCTTTTAAAAAATATAAACGCCTATAAGTAGGCAACTGTTGCGAATCATCAAACATTTTCTAATGAAGGTGGCTTCAGGAACATGTAAAGTACCTCATGCACCACCCTATATAAATATAATACTGCCTTTACGATATAATAAACACTTTCTATAAATAACCGAATGTGTAAACCTGCCACTGTCATCTATTTTGTTATTGTTATTGTTATAGGTTATGTCGAATTCAAAAACCTTCCTATTATCTCAATATAAGAAAAATGTAGACGAAATAAGATTGCGTGCCAAAGCAATGAATCTAACTGATTCTGAAATCGATCAAATCTTTAAAGAATGTTTTGATATATTAAAAAGTGATGGTAATGGATCTTTTGCCAGCAAGTCAACACTAGGAAATATTTTTAAAATAACAGCTAAAGTGTTTTTATGTATAGTTTGTATAATATTTGTTTTATATGTGTTATTAAACGTCCATCAACCTACTTCTAGTATTGTTCTTAGAAATGTTCAGGGCTTAATTTACCCAGGATTAAAAGTTCTTCGATTTTTAGCAGTGCCCGTTTTAAAAAGATTTCCATCTTTAACTAGTAAGCATATTTCAATTTTCATTATGAAGATTTTAATTCACATTGTGTAGCTTATGTAATTCTGTTTTAATAATTGTAATATCCATCAAATAGCAACAAACAAAATGTTTTAGATCTCTACGATGAAACTTGCCTTGTTGAAAATCCATACTTTTTTGTGTCAGACATGGAATGTTGGCCATGCGAAGATGTCCACTCTGTGATAGATTTAACGGGATTTAATAATTTCAGTTTGTATCAGTCTGGAATACCTTATGTTGTGAAAGTAAGCTTTACCTTCACAAAATAATTTTACTGTTATTACAAATTGTATATTTTAGACGAATCAAAAGCATGTTACCTTTAATACACTCAAAGATACATATGAGGCAAATAAACTCACATTTGATAAAGATGCTGATATTATTAGATCAACAAATTCTACCATAAAGACTGTACAAGACTTATTTAATTACATGCCAAGTACTTCAAAGTCTTCCAGAACACATACATCATGGCGCATCAATAGAATGATGCCTGCAAGAATTGTGCGTTCTTTATTTCCTCGACCATACTTTATCTCTCAAAGATCTGGTCAAAGTATGGAAAGATTTGTAATGGTAGACGAACCATTTGCAGAGGCCTATAGTTTACCAAATCCTGAATGTAGCTATGTAGTTGTTATACAAGGGTCAGGTGAACGCACAATTATTCTAAAACCTTCTAAAGAATGTGGAAACAGTTGTAAAACTGTCTCAGTTGTTCTTAAACCTTCCTTTGTGTGTAAGTAACCTGAAGAATTTCAATATTAATATTTATATTTTACACTTTCTCATATTGTTTATATCCTTGACATAATAAAATAATAAAGTAGGACCTAGTAATGTTCCTTGTGAAACACCAAAAAGTAGCACTTTTTTAAATATTCAATTTGGTTCAATATCACAGGATCAGCCATATTTTTTTGAATTGTAATAATAATGCCTATCACTTTATGTCAACATTATTGTAAACTTGCAGTTGTTGATTATTAACAACATGCATGAAGTCAATCTCTTAGTTGTTTCCGGAATATTGTGAACGTCAAGTTCAGTTGCTTATTTTTGTCCATATCACTTATTATAAAACAAATCTGAGAACAGTTCATGAGATCAACTTCATGCATGTTTTTTATAAGTGTAAATTTGGTGCTAATACTAATTTTTTTTATTTTGTTTTTTGTAGTGTGGTATAATTGGTGGTATTGGAGACCTCTTAGTCTTCCTCTAGAAAATACAACAGAAGCTTCAATCACCTACATTAGTAGTTACTGCTGAATTGCATTTAATATTTTGTGAAAAATTCTAAATATTTTCCTATACTAAGATTGTTATTGAAAATAAGATCAAAAACTAAATGAAAAATTATTTTTTATTGAATTTGTTCAATTTGTACATTGAATGTCTTTTAGGACTTCAGAACTTAAGAGCACTCAAAGGCAGATTTACAATTTTGCACTTTTCCTTCCTAAACAAAATAATACAGAAATAAGAAGTTTAGTCTTTGAACTGATTTTTGCACTCCTATGGTAGTGTGCCCCGAGACAGTTGCCTCAGAAGTTTATCATCTGAAGTCAGCCATGCAATAATTGGAAAAATTTGTGTTTATTGATTTGTGTAATTTATATTTCCGTATTAAAATAACAGTAAATTAAACAGAAAATAATAAAATGAAATCTACCATGCATTTGACTTTGAGAAACAGTACAGGTATTATGAGCTACAGGATTGCCAAACATCTTTCATGCTAGAGTTCAACACTGATACATTTGTATGATCAGACAGCTGGCAATAGCATTGTGCAAACTCCCATATAAGAAATACATTGCCAATCTTTCCTGTACTGTATTCTTAAAATGAAATGTACAGTAGTATCAATGCAAATAGATTGTGAATTAGTTCAATTACTTTAAGAGACTAACACATTTTTGTAAAGAAATAAGAAAATGTCTAATACAGAAAACTTCTTTGATACAAAATTCTTAACCCTACATTGCGTAATATATCATATATGATACAAAGCTAAAATTGTTACATTTAAACACGTTGATAAAGTTAGAATAGCAGATAAACGCTATGTATCAGAAATGAAACATACCTACTTAAAGTATTTTGTACATTGAAAGCGACATCTCTTGCTAAAATTAATTATCAGCTAGTCTTAAAAGCAGTTGCACGAACTTGTGACGAGTGTGTTGACAGGTGCTTTGTAGACTTTATTTTTACGTGAAATAAGTGAATCCCGATCATCTAAAAAATAATACTGTATACATAAACACGTTCTAAACGTCGTTGATTTATAATTTGAAGTAGAATCTACAAGATTTGATGAGGTAAGCTAAAAATGCGTTTGTCTCATTTATGATACATAGCGGTTTACAAGTATACATTTTAGATGTCACAATATGAAAAGCAACGGCCACTTTCTGATAAAGAACTTCTAGAAATTGTTGCGAATTGGGATTATAGCGACGATGATTTTGATGCTTCTGATAATGATAAAGAAGAGGACGAGTATACTGAAGAATTTGATGTAAATAATATGCCAATTGTTTTTGAAGATGACGGAACAGTAATAAATCAAACATTAGAAAACGAAGTTTTAATTGAAGATGTAACTGAAGATGTAGTTGAAGAAGTAATTGAAGAACAACAGCCACAGATAAATGCCTTAGAAAGAAAGCAGGAAGAACAAATTAGAAACATAGTATGGAAAAAAAAAAGAATTTAGTATTGAATGAAGATGTATTGAAGTTTAAAGGAAATTCAGATTTGCCCAGCTCAATCACTGACCTCAGTACTCCATTTCAATTCTTTAGGTACTTTTTTGACGATACCCTTTTCAAAAAGATTGAAGAAGAGTCAAATCTTTATAATGTACAGAAGAATCCCTCCAGACCTTCAGCGATTACCACCGTCGATATTAGACAGTGTCTTGGAATTTTGATTTATATGTCAATTATACACTTACCGAACATGCGGTCCTATTGGTCTCAAAAAATTGGTGTCTCAGTAATAAAAGACACAATGAGTCAGAAAAGATTCGATGCAATTCGAGCTAGCTTACATTTCAATGACAATACTACAGTAAAGGCGATAAATGACCCTGATTCAGATCGTCTTCATAAAATTCGACCAGTAGTCGATTATCTGAACACTAAATTTGCTACATTACCGTTTGAACAGTTTTTGTGTGTGGACGAACAATTGTGCGCCACAAAAGCGCGTCACTACTTAAAACAATATTTACCAATGAAACCCCACAAATGGGGTTTTAAGTTATTTATTTTGAGTGGTGTTAGTGGACTTGCCTACAAATTCGAAATATACACAGGTACAGAAAATAGATGCCATTTGCCAAATGAACCGGATTTGGGTACAAGTGCCAATATCGTCATTCGATTAAGCAGAGGTGTACCACACAATCAATTTTACAGACTCTACTTTGACAATTATTATTCCTCCATTCCACTTGTTTCATACTTGTCTTCA
This sequence comes from Ignelater luminosus, assembly GCA_011009095.1. NCBI lineage: Eukaryota > Metazoa > Arthropoda > Insecta > Coleoptera > Elateridae > Ignelater > Ignelater luminosus. The sequence continues at coordinate 28,018 of VTPC01001143.1, forward strand.
ATTGGTATTTATTCATTGGGTACAATTCGAAGAAATCGAATATCGAATTGTAAACTTCCTACAGAGCAACAAATGAAAAAAGAGTCAAGAGGAATTTCGCACGAATATGTTGCTACTGTTAATGGCAGTAACATATCAACTGTGGTATGGAAAGATAATAAAATAGTAACTTTGGTATCCAGTTTCACAGTAGTTCGTTATGATAGAAAACAAAATAAAAAAGTCACAGTTGCTTGCCCAAACCTCGTCAAGGAATATAACCATCACATGGGTGTCGTAGACTGCCTTGACAGTTTAATTGGCTGGTATAAAATTCGACTCGGAACAAAAAAATGGTACATGAGAATATTTTACCATCTAATCGATATGACAATTGTGAACAGTTGGCTTTTGTATCGCAGAGTGCATAGAGAACAAAACGAACCATTTATTTCTCTGGCGGCATTCAGAACATTGCAGAATGTTTATGTAAAGTTGACACTCGGACTTCCACAGCAAAACGTGGGCGACCATCTACAAATGACTTGGAAAAGCAGATACAAGAAAAGAAGAAAAGGGGTCCAACAGCTTATATTCCTCCAAAGGATATACGAACGGATGCAACAGCACATTGGCCTCAATATACTAACGAAAGACTGCGGTGTAAGAAGCCCAATTGTAAGAAACTTTCATATGTTAAGTGCAGTAAATGTGGCGGTCAGTTATGTTTTAATAAGGACTCAAATTGTTTCAGAGCATTTCACGAATAAATATTAAATGTACAATTTTTTGTAATGTTATTTACACTAATGTTAAGAGGATAATGTATTTCTTAAACGTATCTTGTTGATTGTGAATTGATATAGAGACACACCCTGTATCATATCTGATACAATACAAAAAAGCACGGTGTTTTTGAAAAAGTTGATCAATATAAAATTTTTTAAACAATTTTCTCTTGATTCTTAATCTGTATGTAAATAAATATAAATTTTTCAAAATGATAAAAAAAATTGCGTAGTGTAGGGTTAAATAGTATTATGCAGTAGGCTATGAGAGATAGTTATTGCAGTTACTTTTGTGCCGGCTGCTATAGTTTCTTAATATATACAGTATACTCTCATTGTTTCAGTTTTTTAAATTATTAAAATATGGGGAGAATGCAGTTTTTTACATAAATATAGTTTAAATTACTTAACCTTAATATTTTGCTGACTATGCTATGTTTGCACCAACTCAAAAATGTATGCAATGACCTATCTTTCACAACATACCATTATTTACAAACCTCGCTTTGATGTTACACTTATACAGTATCTGACAAATTAAGGTACATATCTCTACTATTTGAATAGAAGAAAAATTAGTGATAATATTGTAATAAAAGTTTGTTATAGATTTGTTTATACAGAAGTTATTATGGAAACTATTAAGGGAATAGAATGTGTTGTGTCCCAGTTTAGTGTGATTGTGCATTTTTATTAACTGATTAATGCATGGCAATACTTATAAAGTTCCTTGTATTCCAAGTCATATCTACATCCACTATGTTTTAATTTTATCTTAAATAATTGTCGCTAACAATAAATGGTTTTTATTAAAAAACAGACTATACTAAATACCAAGCTGGTGAATTTTAATTATCCATACCTAATAATTGAACTTATTTTTTAGTTTAGAGTGAGATAAATGGGAAAAACAGCATTCACAAATAGTCACTTTTTACTTTTTTGTCACTAATCTATGAATGTAGTCACTTTTCCTACTTTTTTTAGATTACAATCACTTTTTCATATACTAATTTTCATAGCAGTCAAGAATTTATTTACATTATTTGTATCTTGTTTTATTATTAAAATTCAAGCTCATTCATCATAAGTTCATAATAAAACGTATTCCCTCTATCTTGCTCTAATAATATAAATTGCAATGTACAATTGGCAATCTATTGTTGGGTACAACAAAAAGTATAACAAATGTGAGTGAAATAACCTGTACTTCCTCTCATATGCTGTTTTTGAACATGGAATATGCCTTTCTGTTGTTTATCTGTAACTATAAGCTGAATAAATTCTGTCTTGCACCGCAGCCTCAAGCTTTTGGAATTTTTCAAGAATTAACAGAAAATAAGGAAAAAGAATTGAAAGACTAAAGTCGAAAAGAGAAGAAGTGAAATAATAAATAAGTTTTCTAAAAGAACTAAAGTGAGAAAAATGCAAAATAATAGTTATTTGAGCTACAAGGGACATAAGTGTATGTTTACAGTTAAGGAACTTAAATTTAAAATTTCTACCAAGAGTACAAACTACGCTCACAGACTGAGTGGCTTATAATATCTTTTCTCATTCCAGCTGAAATAAATTTAAAAAACTCTTTTAATGCTCATTTTTGACTTACGTTCTGCAAAGCAGTGTATTAATAGCCTACTTATGATGCTGGGAGTAGACTTGGGTGATTCAAGAATTCATGAATCAAAAATCGATTTTAAAAGAAAATCAATTTTCAACAATTGGTAAATCAATTCATAAGTCAACTTATATAGACTAAAATCGATTCAGATCAATTTTAATCTATTCAGAATCAATTTGATTTTAATAGATTTTGTAACTTACTCAAATGGATTAATGTACTGGTTTAAAAGGGCCTAACTCAATTTTATTTATAGCCATACTTGTACACCGCTAATCACGAAAAAATATTCCTACGTAAGTAATCTTTGAGGCCAGTCATCTATGGTAGCATGTACCATATTCATATCAATATTGGCCACTGCTTTTACCGGAGACGCCTTCAGCTGCTTTAAATTCCTGTGGCTTGTCGAGCAGATATTTTCCTCTAAATGTGACAAAATCTTATAGTCTAAGAGAGTGAAATCTGGACTTGATGAGGGCCAATTCTCATGTCTAATAAAGTCGATATTTTGGTGACAAAACCATTCTTGCGAAGATTTGTTGAAAAACCCAGTGCTCATTCTTAAACATAGCGATAGTCTTCTTGATACACTTTAGCTCCAGTTTTCACACCTTTTTGATAAAAATGAACTTGTGTGGCCCCCAGATAAGAAACGCCCAACCAAACCATCACAGATGCCGGGTGATGACCTCATTGAACAACAGCAACCTTTTTGGCAGCTTCAGAACTGCTATGAGCATACACTCTTATCATTTTGATTGTTAAAATGTTTTTCGATAGTAAAAGTTTTCTCATCTGTGAAAAGAATTTCTCAATGCTTGTTATCTGTGTACCGATGCAGAAGCAGTTTCACTCTTTCTTGCCTAATTTTTTTTAAATGTGGTGATGAAGATGGCCCTTTTTTCTACAATAAGCATGAAGATTAAGGTCCTCATTAATAAATCACTTTAAGGATTCCCTTGACAAATTCATTTGCAAAGCCATCAACTTCTGTTTATGTCTACGATTTCGGCAAATATGAGCTTCAACAGCTTTTATGACTGCTGGTGTTTGATTAGTGCAACGTGATTTGTCAGCAGCAGAGGAGAGTTCAGTGTATCACTTGATGGTGCGATAAACAAATTTCTGTGTGACTCAAATTTTTCAATAATTTAAAAATTGCTGCTGAATGCCTACACCTGTGTAAAGCAATTACAGCAACACGATCTTTTTTACTCCACTCGATTAGTATTTAACAACCTATCACAGAAGTGTTGACACCTTTGTATTCTACAATGACGGAACATTAAGTGACATATCTTTAGTTGTCTTCAACGGTTACCTAGATCGTATAAAAAAACAACAAAATCTGGGACAGAACTTATGACCTGACTATGTATATTAATCACATATAACATGTTTTCCACTAAAATTGTTTGAAATCAAACCAAAGGATTATATGTTGTTTATCTAATGTGTACACCAACTACAAATTCATATAATTTTGTGAATTTGATCACAAAAAAAATTTCTTGCCAATTTCAGGCTCTAACTCACATCAGTCCACTATAGTTTGGCTCTGTTTTTGCCTATTTACACTATCCAAGCTGATAAAAGCAATTATATTCAATGAAGGATTGATGACACAATAAAACACTCTTATGTCCATGATTTTTTGGGACACCCTGTATAATAAGAGACTTAGTAATACTTCAAAGTAATATCTAGTAAAGCAAGTAAGCTAATAAAAATTTAATTATTGGGTTGATCAAATTCATTTGCTAATTCATTAAAGTCAATCTATCGAATATCTCTAGAAATTGATCATAATAAATAATCAATTAATTCTAATTAATTTGTTGAATCAAGTGAAATGGATTTACTGATTTGCGATTACTGTACTGAACAAAACAAATTCCTCAAATTGATTTCTTGAATTGACTTGAATCAATTGGTATCAATTCAATACAAATCTGTTTCTCTTGATTTGATTTAAATATATTTTTCAAACAGATTCCAATTAACTCTATTCAAATCAATTTTTCGATTTAAATTGACTTTTCAATTTGAATTGTATGGGTTTTACAGTTACTTTTGAATCAGATCATCTTGTGCAGAAAAACATTGATTTTTTTCAATTAATCGATTTATTGCCCAAGGCTAGCTGGGAGTAGAAAAAAAATATTTTATAATATATAATATATAATAATGTTAATGAGTTTATTTTTATGAATAAAGTTTTTCATTCTTATTTTGCAAATGCGTTAGTCACTTTTTTTGCTATTTTTTGTGAAAATCTATTGTGAACCCAGGAAATGGTGTGTATTAGACAGTCCCAGCTGATTTAATAATCATCTTTAAATCTTAGGTATATAATGTTGATTTTGTGGTTCTGTAAGCCTTTTGGACCCAGCTGTGAATTTTCATAGCCCTTAATATTAGCATTATATTAGTAAGGTTTGCTAAAAGCAAATCATCATCTGATGAGAAATCGTTATCAGCATCAACCTCTAAAGCACAGTTGTCATTTTTTGATGTTGTTTCCTGTTCGAGATTAAATTAAATTAAACCAATAATAAAACCTACAATTCCTTCTATGGTTTAACATGATGAGCAAAATGCTCGTGATAGTACATAATGCATAAAAACATATATAACCTTTTATTTACCCACCACGGCTGACTTGAAAACGTCACTTGGACAAACCCTATACTTTACAGGCAGCTTATGTGGTATTCTAACCTTTCTTTTTTTGTATACGTTGAAGAAGCATTTTATTACATATTGTCAAACCTTGACCAGAAGTTATACAGAGTATGGTCTTTAAACTTAGTGTACAGAGAACAACAAAGCTTGATTCCACTTGATTCTAGCAGCAGGTCTAAATTACAGAACACAGTGAAGTTTCACTTTAATACTTTTTATTACTAATAAAAAGGAAGATTGTGAAATTAGATTTTTGACCATGATAATTGCACATTAAAATGAAGACAGAAAAGCATTTCCTAAAGTTTATAAGTAGTTTTGTATAGTTAAAAATATCAAGATATTAAATGGCAACTGTAGGGCATAAATAGGTAAAGATGAGCAATATTCACGCAGAATTTGGCTTTATATCTCTTATCATGATCCAATTCAAAGAAAAACTGGGTCTAGTAAAGAACAGACAACAAAGCAACCTGAATTTAATCTATTAAAAGAGTATATATCTATGTTAAAATGGTAGGAGTGAAACATGCAAAAAATGAGAAAATAAATAGGAGAAAGCTCTGAGACAAAAGTTATATGAGAATAGCAATATACAGGATGTAAACAATATACGTGTAAATATTTGGCAGGTAGATTCGCCATCAAAAATTAAGCCTACTTCATTGTAATGAGCGATCATTAAAATTTCAGTTCCCAGTACAGTAGGCTCTGAAATTTCTCCGTAGGGCGTAGCTTAGACACAACGCATGCTAACACAACCTATAAACCTATGATTTTGCCTTGTTTCTAATGCAAACTGTTAATTTGACAGATAATTTTACGGAATAAGCTCCATAATTTTTTCTTTTATAGCCATCTGGGAACCCAAATTGTAATGATCACTTGTTATAACCTTTTTTCGTAAATCACACTATTTTTGAGATACAGGGTGTTAAAGCTTCATTTAAGATTCCCGTTTTTCCAATATCTCGAGAACAACATAAGATATTTGAATGAAAGTTTCTACATTACTTATGGATGTCTACTGTTCTATGCAGTTTTATGTTTGATATTCCTATCAGGGGCAGAAAGTTGAAGAGGGTCTAGCACCTTACAGCGAAGAAAAACTATTACTCCACTGAAGAATTTAAAAAATCTGATATTTTTAGAACTAACAATCAATTTAGCAAAAAAAGCTGCCTTTGCATTTTTTTTTTGTAGAATACATTATTTTCTAGTAAACTTGAATTTTTCAAAACTTCTCAAATTACTTTGCTTAATAACTTTTTTCATTAAGTGCCTCATTTCTGAGATATGGGGTGTCAAAAGTTTAATTAAAGTTTCTTGTTTTCCTAATACCTCGAGAATGTTTGAATTTTACATGTTTATCAGGTACTGTTACTTTGCATAGCTTTATATTTAATATTTCTGTCAGGGGCAAAGAAAGTTTAGGGAGGCTCTAAAGAAACATTATTATTACACCACTGAAAAATTCAAAATTTCTGTTATTTTTTGAATAAACAATCAATTTAGCAGGAAAAGCTGCTCTTGCATTTTTCCCATAGAATGTATTGTTTTCTAGTAAAATTGAGTTTTCCAAACCCACTCAACTTCGTTAGGGAGATATTAATTCTTTTCAACAGCATTTCAGTATTGATACAAGCCTTTAACCAATCGTTACAAAATGATGTTTGGCACTTTAAAATAATTTTATGATTCATACCTCAAACCAAGAGAACTAGCAAGAGGCTAGACCCTATTTCTTTTTTCTTTGCATGCAATCTCAATTTTTTAATTTTTATACTTGGTTGTGGTATTAGTTACATTATAAATTTAGGCTATTGCAGTACTTTACAACTCTTTTGTCATTTTTTCTAGATCCAACCTTTTTTTTTTTGAGTAGAATTACTTTCTATCTACAGTAAAACTCCCTATTGTAGATACTTTCTATAAGTAGACAGATTTTGCAGAACCAAAGCAATATTAAGTCATGTTAATGCTAGATAGTCTCTTTTAAAAGAACAATAAGTATGGAAGCAACAGTGTCTGCTTATTGGAGACTTTACAGTATATTTTGAGTTCACTTCCCTACAAATTTTGTTACTAACTAAAAAACACTGCAGTAGACTGATTTCAGAATAACTTATTCAAAAGAAAATGGTGCTCCAGCTTATTTTAGCATACAAACACAGAAGTGTATAAATGATAAAACCAGCAGTTCTCAATTTCTTCTTTTTTTTCTAAGACTGTTTTTTGAAGAAACAAAGCGCTTTAGACAAAAATGATTCAGGACGTTTTGACTGACTATTTACACTTCAACTAACACCCTATACCTATATTGAAACTTTTAGAAAAGTCTGTAGGTGTTTCTTGTTTTAATCTCAGCTTCTAAAATACATCAGTAGATTTCTTATAAAAGTGTTTAAAGGGACACCCTGTATATGTGTTATAATTCTTGATGTTCTGCAAAGTTTGTTTAGAATCAAGTGTTCTGCAACTACATTAAAAAATCATTTAGAGCAAAATATAGGAAGTAAGATTAATCCAATATAAGTAATTGTAAGAAAGACAGTTATAGCTTCTTTATACACAGGTTCCCACTGTAGTGTTTTAAATTAAAAACTGGATTATTTGTTATTAATGCTTTGCTTACCTCAGCTACTACTTTCAATTACAAATAAGATTTTAAAGTGCATATACAAGTTTTTATTGTCATCAAGTTGTATCAAATGAATCTATTTAAACAAAATATTAACATTTCTTATACATAGTGAACTATAGTATTAGGCTTCAGTAAATCAAACCAACTATTATCCATTCACTGAAAGTTGATAGTAAAATTTAAAAACATTGTTACTGGATCGGCGTGTGATTAGCCATAATCTTCTTTAGCAAAAACAAAACTGATAATAATGGTGTTAAACTAAACGTTCTGGCCTAGAACACTAAAGATGGCCATTGATCAGCACACTGATTGCGCTTATCCTGTAAGGGCTTTTCTGGCTTTTACAATATAAAATGTCAGGTACAATATTTCTTATGTCAAAACACCTAACCTTAAAAGTATAGAATTAAATTGTTCTAAATCTAACTTCTAGTGTTCATTTTACAAAAAGTGTCAGAAACAGTAGCTCCTCTATTTATTATTGCACCCCAAACAAACTATACAAGGAAGTCCAAGCCCAGTAGGGGCATCATATGGAATTGCATTGGTTGGAGAGAGTACATTGGAGACACCTGTAGTAGAAGTGAAAATTTCGTTTTTCATAAGCATCAATTCATGTTCCCAAGACAGCACGTTTTTAACTCTAGCATTCTATTTTGTTTCTTCTACAGGTAAAACTCTAATGACATTTCTACCTTGTCCGCCATTCTCGTTACTTTAAATTTACTTATTTATTATTCAGATAATGATAGTTTGCAAACTATTGTACTTTACAAGTTAGAAATGATTAATCATGAATTTGCATTAGATTTTGTAAATCGTAAAAGATGCAGTAAAGAAAAGTTATGCCTGCCACCATTATTTTTATGTAAATCTATTACTTTACAATTATTTTCTGGTTTTGAGTTTATCTCAAAAACTTTATAATGCAATTTACAAATTTAAAAAGAGAAAGAAAATCATTATCAGAATATCCAAGAAAATATATAAGGGAGTCAAGCCCACTAGGCGCATAGGGAATTGGTTGGACAGAGTACACTGGACCTGTAGGGGAAGTGAAAATCACTCCCAATTTGTCTGTTTTCAAGGCAATTCCTTAGTGCCTAGTGGGCTTCGATTCCCCTGTATAGTCCCGCTAAAGATTGTCAATGACATCATCACTAACAAATATTAATCCACCAACTTATAGAAAATATCCTTCCATTTAATAATATGTATGGTGTAGTATGTGCTATATAAAAGAGCTACAGTCTTGGGTGCTTTTTGTAAAATGGATGGTATATTCATTATTATTACTATCATCATTGCGTGAATGGGCTATAGATTGCTTGCAACACATTTAGGGTGCCATTCTACATTATTTAATATGACCTTAATCAGATGGAAACTGCGCTAACAAATATAAATCTGTATTCAAATGTTTTCGAATTACAAAAGATTGCAAAGGTTTAATATACTAAATATCAGATTATTTTATATGAATTGAAAGGTGTTTTCTTAATACTGTTCAGATTACAACTTTTGTTCATTTGTAAAGACGTCAATTTCAGCTTTATAATTACAATGTACATAAGATTATAAATAGTTAAAAATATAAACTCCACATTTTATTGATTATTAGTCAAATTAATTCTGTATTATTATTGAATTATAATTTTCACTACAGAAGTTGAGAAAGCCGAGATCAACATCATTACGATATTATTTTCATATTAAATTAAAGAAAACTCACAGTTGGAGTTAACAAACAATAAATTAGGACAAGTTTTGTGTATTATAGTGCTGTTTTTAACTTTTGCAAAGTTAATCAGAAGTTGAATTTCCTATTTGTGTATTTACTTATGATACGTAAGAATACGTATTTTTTTTCTAGAAATTCTACTAGAAATATCTTAAATAAGATACTTGATTCAATCAAGTTTCAACCTAAAGCTAATTAGTTCTTCAACACCTAACCAATTTTAAGAATAAATTTTATCTTAAAAGGATTTATTAATTAGGAATGTTGGTCCACGTAACCAAAAGATTATTAAATTAAATAAACTTGGACAATTTGTCCATAAAAGATGGCTACTACTAGTTATTATACATAAATAATTTTGACCAATCTCAAAACAAAATAAAAATTAAGGGTAATATAGAAATACTGTTTAATTTTAAACGTATCACACTTAACTTTGCAAAAATTAACGTATCTTCACATAAACAATTTTCAGCGACATTATCTACACAATTAATAAACTAAATAACAAGGTTTAAAACAATAAAAATTAAATAGCTAACTAACTGATAAAATCAATCGAATTTTTCCTTGAATCGTTCCTTTAGGAAAATAGGAATAAGTGAGATTACAGCAAATACACCTAACAGTGATATAGATGTCCATGAAAATGCTGAATCTGTTGCAGTCATTTGATGTAGCGTTTGACCAGCTTGAATTGCAACAAAAGAAGGTGGCGCCACACCAACAAATGTTCCCAAGGCAAACGGTTTCAAGGGCACTCCAATCACAGGCGCAGTCAAATTAATAAACCAGTTTGGTAGGAATGGTGTAATACGTAGGAACACTACATAATTAAATAAATTGTCACGTTGTTTATTCACTATCACAGCCCATCTATTAGCCTTTTCAGGAATATATGTTAATACTAATTTTCTTCCTAATAGTTGGGATAGTAAAAAACATAAAGATGCTCCAATTGCTGAACAGGTACACACAAGGATTAAAGCAGCATAAAATTGAAAAAGAAATCCTGATAAAATTGAAAGGAATAGCGATCCTGGAATGGCAAAGGTTTGTAAGCTAATATTAAAGTTAAGGATAAACTTAGAATGTGTTGTAATAGTTACTTATGTAACAAGAGTGTAAAATGAAGCTTTTTTGAACAAGTAAAAAGTTTATGGTATGAGAACTAGTGAGTGCCATAAACCTGCAAGTTTAAAAAAGGCACTTTACATTCGAGTTCTATATTTTCTGCATGACCATATTTTAAAGAAAATACAAAAAGACGCTTGATGATTGAGTAAAATACAAGTGCTTATCATGGATTAGTTATGACACTGATAAATTTCATTAGACACAATTTGAATATTATGCTCTGATCACTTGATAGGTTATGTTTGCTTATGTTAAATGTCAACTGAATAAATTAAAAAAAAACCTTTAAATAATAATTGATAATATGTAGGTAAATAATTCCTTTACTATCTTTACATATAAATTGTTGGCACATTGTTTCGTAAATGAACACGGGTTATAACCTAACTTTTCAGTAACTGTAATTCAAAGCCTAATTCCCAAGCAGTTCGAAAAGCTACGAAGCTGTTTTGAACCAGAATGTGAATGCCATCATCATTTCTACGTAAAAATGCGCCGTTTCAAATCACAGCGTCGTGAAAAACCTTAATATCAATATGTCAAATTTATTGCAAAGATTAATAATTGTCCACTTTTGACATTGACAGCATGTTGTAAAGTGTCAACTTTAGAGGGTGGTCATGCAAACATCAATTTTCTAAGTATATTAAGGATACAAAATATATGTTATAAAAACTCCACCTAAAACTTGAAAATAATTATCATCTTTATAACGATCCAGAACTATTCCTAATTGTTTAGCATGTTCAATGTTCCAGGGTATTCTGATATGTTTTACTTCGTCCCTGTAAAAAAAGCAAATTAAATATTATTAACTACTTACTGAAACAACATGCATACATACTCTGAAAGTTTTGGAAAACTTGCATACACTAATGATAAAAGAAATAATGAAGCCACAAATATAAGAGCTACACACATTAAAGCTGTTCTTGTTGATAAAGTTTCTGCATTATTATGATCTAGAAATACACAGAACAATTAATATAACACACAAATACATTTTAGGTTATGTTTCTACTTGTAACTATTGAATTATTAGAATCAGTTCTGGGAATATTGACAGGTTCAGGATCTGGTAAAGGATCTATGTGCATATTTGCGGGATTATCATTTGGATGGTATAACCTTCTATACGTAAATCTTCCATGCGGAAAACGGGAAGGTGAATAATTAAAATTTGGAAGGAACACGTCAGAACTAGAAGAAATTTCAGTACACTGAATTAAATTATAACCTTCGATTTGACGCCTGTCCGTCATTTTTATTGTTTTAAACTAAAGAGGAGGCCACAGTATCTACAGCTTTTCTACGGACGGCTATCAAACAAAAGACGATTTTTCAACTTAATTCTGGCAGCACAAACAAAACACTGCCGCCATACTCTAAATATCCACAAATACCAATCTCTCAGAAAGAAATAGAACAATAAACACACTAGTTATACCAACTGATTTTTCTAACAATAAGAGGGAACTTTAAAAACCAAGTATGAGAGCAACAAAAATTAAACAAGAAAGTAGACATAAAAAAAGGCAAACCGTCACGTTATGAACTGCATCCTTTGCCCTTTTATATTCACAGCTGCGCATCGATATTCTCGATTTCTTTACGTACTTTGTTATACAGTGCAGTGATATTGTAAAAGACATTGAAAAATCGTGGAAAAGTAGGGAAATGCCAAAGAAAATGCAAATTCATAAGTTATTTTATAATTTATGTAGATCTAAATAAAGTAACGTCTCTGAATTTACTTCTGTCATCAGTCATCAACCATCAGTAAGGGCCGGAGATCAGGTCAGCGTATAGTTACGTTGATTAGATCGTCATGACGTCAAAACTAGTTTTGGATTTAGATGATGGGAGACATTACCATACAAATTTTCGTCCATAATATTGTTATATTTTACTTTGCAGGTTTACTTAGTCAATTTTTAAAACGTGCTAACTCTGTTATTGTAAAATTTGATTTTAAAATAATTAATTTTGAAACTTATTTATTGTAAAAGATTTTGCTTTTTAAATGCCGCCTCTCAAATGACCACTTCGATTCCGGATTCTAGTCATCAGTATATTTAAGATCTGTTTGATGTAGATTTTGCTCTTCTGAAAAAAAAAGATGGAAAATAATTGCGTTTTATTCCCTAATTTGGAAACCCCCTTCTAACCAAGAACAGGGATTTTCGAAAAGAAAGAAGAAGACAAATACAGAATATAACTTGTCGTTAAGATCACGTTCGTTTATTCATTCTCACTGTTTTAGAACTCCGAATTCATTGTTGACAGAGCGTAATAATAAAGAACATACGGTCGACGCATTTGGACTCTAGCCAATCAGTGGCATACACGTCAACTTAGTCCTCAGTCTATCCCACTTCCCGATGTCATTCCTCCAGCGTATACTGATTAAACAAGTAGAATTAACTTCCAAAAAAGCAGGAAATTAGCTAGACAACAAACCATCGATGTTAGATAATATTCTAGAATCTCTATAATAGATGTCACGACGATTTAAAACTACACGCTGTCAATATTTTATTGCAATTGCGTGTAAACACTGATATACCTGGCGTATATTATTCTAATTTAGTTTTGTTTTCCTAAAACTTGAAATAAATAGTATCTTAAATCGGTCAACTTTTCATGCAAATCGCAGTTGTAGGCAGGAATGCGTTACTGCTTTTCGCAATTGTTGGCAACTATGTAAAAAAACTACTGGTAGCTACAGGTAGCTACTAGCTGGCTACTGACTATATATGGCAACATCTGTAGGGATATAGCTGTATTATCATCTAACAAGCCACTCAAGGTCATCGGTCGGCGTTTGCAAAGATCAAAGGGTTTTTGAAGAGTTGGTTTACTTGTTAATAACTA